>JAKSZP010012414.1:0-53641 GCA_022478985.1 Massospora cicadina
TAAAATATGCATCAATTTGATCAAATGGACCTACAATTGGGCAGGTTTGACAAAAGAAGTTCTTGGCTGGATCACCAATTGTGTTACTTGTTCTAGGGCCAAGTTGGACCGCTCTGGCAAAAATGGCCTCCTGCATCCCTTACAGCAGGCGGAGGGTCCATGGACATTGGTGTCCATGAATTTATTCATCGAGCTCCCCTGTTCTAATGGATTCACAGCGGTGATGGTAGTGGTGAATCGCTTTACAAAATTTTCCCTCTTTATCCCCTGCACTTCCACAATTACATCCAAAGAAACTGCCCACCTTTTCATATGCCATGTGTTTTCTATGTTTGGTATCCCCCAGGAAATCATCAGCGACCGTGGTTCCCAGTTCACCGCGCAGTTTTGGAGTGAACTCCTATTAATCCTGAAAATATCCCCCTGTCGCTCCACAGCATATCATCCTCAGTCTGAAAGCCAGACCAAGTGGGTCAATCAAGCTCCTGAACAGTACCTGCGTTGCTATGCTACAGTCTTGCAGGATACTTGGGCCAATGATCTCCCCCTCGCCCAATTCACATACAATAACGGAACCCACACGTCCATGGGGTTTTCCCCTTATGAAGCAACGTTGGGTTATAATCCTTTGTTTTCAGTTGGACTTTACTTACAGCCATAGTTTCAAGCTGCCGCGGACCACACTTCTCATATTAGATTGACTCAAGGCTTAGTGCGGGAACACCTAACCAAAGCTATAGACAACTATAAGTGGTTCGTGGATTGGAAGTGTCTTCCAGGTCATGAGTTTATGAAGGGTTCTTACATTATGCTTGACACCCATCACTTAAAAATCTAGGCTCCTTCCCACAAATTCGCCAGCAAATGTTCAGGACCCCATTTGGTGGAGGAGGTATTGTGTAATGGGGTGTTCCAACTGAAGCTCCCCCACACATTGGAAGCAGCATCCCATTTTCCATGTTTCCCAACTGTCACCCTTCAAGGGTGCAATTCCCACGGAACTGGAACCAATTATCATCGATAATGAAGAGGAGGCTGAGGTAGAAGCTATCCTGGCATCCCAGAAATCCTGACGTTCTGTACAATATCTCGTGGCCTGGAAAGGGTATCCAGCCTATGAAAACAGTTGGGTCAAGGCGCGCGATTGTATGAATTGCATGGACCTGGTTGATGCATTCCATTTATCCCACCCCAAAGCTCCCCGCCCCCCCCCCCCCAAAAAAAGTCGCGACTATTATGGCAATCAAATTACCCAAGGCGCACAAGAATGTGGCTCTCGTGCAGTTCCCCAGTGGTGTGGCCCTTCCCTTGGGAAAAGGAAAGGGTAATGTAAGTCCTGGGGAACGTCCTCTGGGTGTTGACTGGGCCATTTTCCCATTTCTGAGTAAGAAGGCACTAAAGAGGATGGCTGTACCCCTCATTACTCAGGGCAATATCGCAAACATAGTAGATGAGCGCTGGGTAACAGCTCTCCCACTTCAGATCACATTTCCAGTACCCACACTAACCTTGGCAGAACTATTATGAGGAATCAGTGAAATCTGCGCTGAGATTGCTAAAATAAAATTGATTGTAACCAATTTGTGCGGCAATTCACTCGATGCTCAGATTTTAAGTGGTCAAAAAGGTATGAAGACTGATCTATCAGCTGGAATGCCTGATGGTTGTGATTCAATTAACATGACGATTGGAAAAATTTCTCCCCTCCCAAATCTAGCAGGCATCACCCCCGATGGGCAGCTTCCTGCTGACAAATTGGGTGTTGCGCCCAATGCAATGCCATTGACCAGATGAATGGCCCAGCAACTGAGCACGGGCGGGTTTGGTGTCCCAAACCCATTCCCAACTAAATGGGCCCAGCCCTATGTGGGGTGTCCTTGGGGATTCCTGCCACTCATCAGGCTAAATGCCATCACACCAACTGTCATAAACTTAGTTAAGCTTTGGTTCAGGCGTTCAAGGTTGAACTGACAGCAACTCAGCCAGCCGCCAAATTTTGTGATGATGGTTTCCAAGGAACTAACCCACCCATTACTGAATAATTTTGCTGGTTAGGTCGAATTTGAGGGACCCATCTCAGCTTTGTTTTCCCCCAAATTGACTACTATTTTAATCAGTCGCATCACACTGAGAAAATTGTTGGCTGATTTTTCTTTCCTAAATTTCCATTAAAAATTCTTCCTAAAAATTAGTTTTTACATGTTAAAAATCAAGCCGCCTTATCCGCCAACGTTCTTATACCCCTTGGAGTTAATCGGCCATGTGCATCTGGTACTTTATTTTGTGCCTATATGAAATTCTGGCTCAACGGCAGATATTGGTGGAACTCCTTTCCAGTTCCATATTCGTATATCAGCAGCAGTGCCTCAGGCATTCTGGTTTGCTGTTCAGATGCTCCGGCATCTAGGCTGGCAGGCCAGCCTAATTCTTACTTGCTGTCCACCTGACAGGTTTAACCCAGTTGATAGGAGGTGGCTTTATGGTGATGCCTATCTACCTGGAAATCTATACAACAGCAGAGGATCTCATAAACGTCAAAATTTATAAAATTTAGTAGTGATGCTGCTGGAATTTTTGCCCATATGCCCAGACGGCTAGATTACCAGGGGTCTCTAGGGGATAATACCCTATACAAAAGTGAATTGGATATCAGTTGACCCTGATTTCAGGGTACCTAAGTTTGGAGAATTTTAGGTTATTCTCCTGGTCAGATTTGTTGGTGATAAATATGGATGAATGCCTAAGATCTTGTTGGGCAGAATTGATGACTAAATAATGACATCTGATAGTTGATTAACTATCAGGTGTACCAATTGGGCTTGGTCAGGTTTATTACCAACTGATTGGTAATTTAAGGATTAAGTTGTGAGGTGAGTAATGCCGCCTGCAACTAACAAATTGATCAGTTGGTTTGTGACCTGCTTTAATAGGTAACAAGTCCCATTACCTAAGCTGTCACTTGCCAAATATAATTGTTCACTTGGATTGAGAAGAAAACGTTAAAGACACGTTTTCTGACTCTTTCCATTTTTAGGTCTCAAGGATTTCCAATGATGGAATCCTAGCCAGGATGGGGAAGACCATCGCTGCTGAGACGATGATGGAAATTCAATGGCAACAGCTGCCATTTCATTGAGGAGGTGCCAACCAAGGTTTGGATACTAATTTTTACTTTATAAATTCTTTAAAGAATGCACTAATAAAAGATCATAATCATATTTCAAATAATAAATTACCAGATCACTTTTGCTAGAGTATTAGCTTTTTAAACTTTATTAGAATCCATTATAAATTTTATTCTTTCTCAAGGATATTATTGATGTGTGCAATGATTGGGAGACTTTTTAAGATAAATAGTAAGGATCTGGGTGGGGATCTAAGAGAAGAAGCTGAATCTAATCAGGGATTTCTGTTAACCGTGTGTCACAGAGAAACCATAAACAGGGATCTGAGAGTAGATCAAGTTAGGTGGTATGAGGGAACAAATCCCTATTCAGGACATCATTAGTATTTTTAGAGGAAATACTGGCAAACGTTGGACCAAAATCTAATATTTGAATTCAACTACAAATAGTAGTCACCATACTATTATCAACGATTATATCAACTACTATCATACAACGCAGAAAAACTTTTCTTTCTCGTTGCAATCACTTTTGCAACTTATTCAATTCAAGAATAAAACTAGTTTGATAATCTCACAGAGGAGATTAGTCTGCGCCCATGTCAGGGAGCAGTTGGGCAAGTAAGGTAAGAGGAACAGGTGGAAGGCCCGCGGCCTCAAACGTTCAAAAACGCCCTGGAGAAACTGGAGAAATAAACAAAAATTTTAAAGAAAACTGGCAGTCACTATTTCCCCAGAGATACTCACATGGCAAGCATGATGCAACCAGTACATCAACACGCCACACTCCTAGCCACTTTCGTCAGTAGAATTTGGAGTATGCATGTATCTGGACATCCAACAAACAGCCTTATGGGAAAAATTTTGCGAAGATGAGCACACAATTTTCCTGACCGCGGTGTAGGTCGCACCTCACTCCATGTCACATGGTTGGCTGGACCTAGGTTTTGAAAGCAAAAAGGCAGCAGACAAGGCTGCGGCAGTGCGCATAGTGTTCAACCTCCCCGAAGGGCAATGGGTCATCAAAACCAAATGCACCAGATGGATAAAATCAAACCAAATTTTCCTCACATTTGACTTTTTGCCTACTACGGTAAAATGTGACATTTTAGAAAACACCTGAAAGATGGTCTCGCCATATATGGCGAAATACAATATTTTGAAATGCAACGCTTCCCGCTGATGCCACACCTGTGCACTGTCAAAGCCAATGCAGTCCTGACCCCAACCGAGGAGATCGCGAAGGACCTAACCCAGATCCTGCACTCCACTTTTATCAATATTGCAGGGCATACCACCCACCCATTCTGGGTGACCGTGGACAGCGCGCCCCCCATTTGCACCCACTGTGATGCGTTTGGCCATAAGGTGCACGCGTGCTCCATCAATGAGGGTGTCACATTCCAAGAGCACCCCTCAGCGGCCATGGCCAGCAGAGAGGCGCACTATGAACCAACTGCAAGCACCAAAGAGGCTTTCCCATGGGGAGCACAAGGCTGCTACCTACTGGTAAAGCCAATCTCCCCGCAAGAGTGGAAGAAGGCCAAGCAGGCCCGCAGGGCCGCGGCCAAGGAAGCAGCTAAGGCCACCACCGCTATCCCACACTCACAACGCTAGGAGGACATGGAAACCTTTGCGGCGGAAGCAACTTGGGAATCCATCAACCTAACAGATTGGGAAGCCCATGCTGAGTGGGCCAGTCAATCTGAGGATCTGGTGGGGGATTCAATCTCACCCAATTGTTGCACCCAAGCTCTGGTCAAATCTGACTTGGGACCTATCCCAACTGAAAATTTTTTTGACCCACTCAACGGTGCACCAAACTCATCCGCACTGCAAAAAATTCATCAGACGTCGGGAAAACAAAAAGTGAAGGCTAAAGCCAACACAACTCTTTCCGCAAAAATTAACAAAAACCCCAATAGCGTTGCTGCTAACACCTGTGCTGCAGAGAAGGCCCATGGGGATCTAGAGGAGGCTGGTGGGCTTGGGTGCCCACCCCCTCACACCTAAGGTGCGATGGGGGAAACCTTCACTTTAGGGATGTTGAATATCGCCAGAATCAAAGCCTCCCCATCCCAGGCTAGGAAACTGAGTTTTTTACAACACAACTTACCTGTGGATATCATGGCCATCCAGGAGTCCCACTGTCCACAGGGTTCTGAGGAAACTTGGAAAACAATGCTCCTCCCATCCCTATCCTTTTGGTCAAAGCACTGTGGGATGCTAATTCAGAAAAACAATTTTTTCAAATTTTTATCCTCAGAAACATTCCTAAATGGCTGAGTGCTTGTTGTCACTTTCTCGTGGGCTGACGTAGCGCACGCAATTGTCAACATCTATGCCCCAAATGGGTCACATGAGCATCAGGAATTTTTCTTGTCAGTCAAATCCCTCCCGCTACCCCCAGACTCTTTCCTAGTCAGCGACATGAACTGTTGGCTAAACACACCAACGGACTGGTGGCCTTCCTCACCCCACGCCCCCCAGGGCCACGTAGAACTGCGCGTTCTAAAGGCCACCCTCAGGTTAATGGATTCACTGCCGCAACATGCCCTGCTGCTCGAAAACATGACGCGTTCCCACATCCACAACGGCCAACTAAGGTCCATGACCCGCATCGACCTTATCCTAACGCCGGCAAAATTCCAACCCCACATCTCCCACTTCAAGACAACAAAAATGGAATTCTCTGACCATCGACTGGTCTCGCTAACCTACCACCTACCTGCCACAGCTGCTAAGGCCCCACATTGGTGAAAAATCCGCCCCTCCAAGCTTGCATCGCTAGGATTTTCCACATGGGTGGAAGCAGCAACTTTGGCAAAAAAGTTTGTTGCATCATTTTGCGCGGACCCCATTTCCATATGGGCAACTTTCAAAGATGACACCATTCACTACTCTCGCCACCTCTCCTCCAGATGCTCATGAGCCACATTGGTGGTCATTTCGCGCACTCTGGCAGATATGGCACACCTGGAGTCCAACATCCCAGCTACAGGATACAGCTCTACATGGGGCCGGAAGTGGGCGGAGGCAGCCACCCCACCTCAACGCACTTGAAAGGCAACAAAAACACCAGGTTTGTGTTCAGTACAGGGCCACATGCATCATAAAAGGTGACAAGTGCACCGCATATTTCTTTAAAAAAATGCACCATTCCAGAGTGTGGCCTGCACACAGGTGCGAAGATTGGATGATTCCATTGTGGATATGCCAGCCAAAGTGGCAATCAAAACACAAAAGTATTACTCCAAGTTGTACCAATCCAATCCAATTCAGCTGGCCAAAGTGGCAGAATTTCTTGAATGAGCCCACATCCGCACCATTTTCTGATACCCAGAAATAATAATTTTGATTACTCCGAACAAATTATGGACAGCCATTCGCAGTGCACCAAACCAAAAATGCCCTGGCCCAGATGGCATTCCATATGAGTTCTACAAAAAGTACTTCAAATATATATCCCCATTGCTGCTCGCCTCACTTAACCAAAGCCTGTTGGAAATGCGCCTCCTACCAGGAGGACATGAGGCCTTTACCGTCACACTCTTCAAGAAAGGGGACAAGCTAGACTTAGCCAACTGGCGCCCCATTTCTTTAACTAACATGGATACAAAAATTCAAACAAAAATCATGGCTAACCGTTTAGGGATTGTAGCATCTGCCACCATCTCCCCAGAACAAATTGGTTTCATATCCAGAAGATCGATTTGGGATAACGTGCGCTCTGTGGCTAATGTATGTCAATCCACAGCCTCTGGGGCACTTGTATTTTTGGACCAACAGAAGGCCTATTAAAGAGTAAACTGGGAATACCTCAGGGCCTGCCTCCATCAATTCCGCTTACCCCCTCACTTCATCAACTGGGTGATGCTGCTCACGGAATCTGCAACAATGGCAGTATGTGGCCCTGGCTTCCTAACAGAACTAGTCTGCCCTCAAAGGGGCTTGCGACAAGGGGACCCCCTTAGCCCACTCTTATACAACTTCATCCTTGACTCACTACTTCGAAACGTGAATGCCCAACTCACTGGGGTTCATGTGCCAGGCCAAGCCCCAGTCAAGATGATGGCGTTTGCAGATGACTGTTTAATTGGGGTGTCTAATAATAAAGATGCACGCGCACTTGAAGCTCTCATCCAGGAGTATTCCCGGGTAAGTAATGCTGCACTGAACGCCTCCAAAACTGAAATCAACCTCCTTAGACGGTATATTACTGCTGGGCCCCTGCAACCAGTGCCCAGCCCGGCCTTCTGCTCACACACGCGCTCGCCCTCCCAGCTCACCCCACACCACCTCACTGGTGCTCCCCTTTGTGCCACGCCCTACCATAGGGCCAGTCCGCCATCTGGGCGTGTGGGTGGAGGCAGGTGGATACGCGTCAGCAGTAATGGAGTGCTGTATTCTAAACAACGTGACAAAGCGAATCGCCTCTCTCAGAGCCCATCCTACTTCCCTTTCAGGCAGGGTCGTTTTGGCCAACTCTATGCTCCTCTCCAAAGTCTGGTTCGGAGCCCACGCCATCCCCTTCTCCCCAAGCTTCTTCAAATCCTTGCATGCCTTGCTGCAAGGATGTCTTTGGTCAGGCCGCCCTCCACCAGTACGGCTAGAGGTCATGTTTGGCCCTCATCATAATGGTGGCCTTGGCCTGCTTGACTTTAAAGCCCATGCTGCCAGGATCCTGGCACCTGGATTGCGGCTGTCACCGCCCCTACACTCCCCTCCCAACACTGGTCCCGCGCAGCCCGCTCCAACTTCTCCCGCGTCTTGGGCCTCAACAATCCATCGAACCCCCACTCCCTGATGAAATACCTCGCATCACACCATTGGTTACAGGTCCTCACGGGACCAAAACCCACTACAAACGAATCCTACTCTCCATGTGGAGTGCTGAGTGGAAAATTTGTATTAGCGGACATACAACCTGAAGAGGCCGCCCCTCACCTCAGTTCACACAAGAGGTACAGGGGCTTTCCATCCATGATGGTGTGATCCCCACACGGCCCCATGTCCTATCCAGGGTGTACTACCTGGACATTATGAACATCCCTTACTCCATTGAGACCCAAAAAACTATCTGGAAATACGCACACCATACTCTGTTGCAGCCTCAAATCCGTTTCCATGTGTGGCGCTGCCTGAGGCGGGTGTATCATACAGCTGAGCGCTCTAACGCTTTACACTCATCCTGTGTCGTGTGTGGTCGTATGGAACGCTGTTCCACCGCCTGGAGAAGTGCCCTACCTCTAAAGTGATATGGCGCGAAGTCCAACGTCTGCTGGGCCAGGATCAAACGCATCCCTTCAGTCTGTCAAGATATATGTTCGCTTTATCAATGGCCTCCCCCCTTCCACCCTCCCTCCATGCTCTGGTGGTTGCAATTGCCATGTGGACCATCCACACGATTGTCTTGGATGCCATCGCAGGCTCCATCTCCACCCTCCCAGAAGCTGTCCACAGATTCCAGTCTCATTTGGTGGACCACTTTCAAGCGTGGATGTTTGGATACCTCCCACCACACTGCCAATAGCTGGTTCCTCCTGGTTCCCAGTTTGGTTCATCAAATCAGACCCCTATTTCCATACGTGTTCAATTGTGGCTACGGCCCCTTCACGCGTTCCGTCCCATGGTTGGCCTTCCCCGCAATAAATTTAAAATTTAAATAAAAAGATAGAGTAGTTATGACTAACCACTCTCTGAAAAATACAACGCTGAGTTAGCACCAAAACTAGTGGTGAAGCCTCATGTTCAAAAGTTAGTACTACAAGAGCTTTCACTTACCTCTGG
Source organism: Massospora cicadina (assembly GCA_022478985.1). Taxonomy (NCBI): domain Eukaryota; kingdom Fungi; phylum Entomophthoromycota; class Entomophthoromycetes; order Entomophthorales; family Entomophthoraceae; genus Massospora; species Massospora cicadina. The sequence goes on from JAKSZP010012414.1 coordinate 8,915, forward strand.
CGATATCCCCTAATTGAATGGGGTCCAGGTGGCAATGCTTAGTGCGACTTTGATGGAATACATCTCAATCTAGGCATGGAGGTTTACACTTTTATAAGTCAAGTGGACTATTTGGATGACCTTACATTAAATAGGGTGAAAACATCTACTTCTGAATGCACATATATTGATAAATTAGTAAATAAGGTCAAAGTCCATGAAATTGTGGACAGTGGGGCACTAGTTAGTATGTGTCCATTATATTGGTGAAGAGACTGGGCCTAGCTCCTGGCCTAGATCATCAAAAAAATATGGTATGGCAGTCCCTCAGACCACAACTTCTGAAGGAGCGTACAGTGCATTGATGCTTTAATTAGCTCACTGGTGATCGCCGCTCCTGTCATTGTTCTCAAAATCAGAATTATGACTTCCTTATTAGGACCTCATTTATGAGAGCTCATGGAGTCAAGGCCAAATTTGAGAACAATACTTTATAATTTTTTTGGAAAAACCCTTCCATTGTTTTATAATCATAAGGATGAGGCCTCAGCGCCTCAAACTCAGGGGTTTGTCAACCTAGTGTTTAAGAATGGATTAGTGGCTGTGGGATACCAATGGGTTTAGAACAGGACGTGAAGTTACCCAACCAAATTTTAGAATCTATGGGGATTTTGATATTTTCTAATTGTGATTTAACTATTCCATTGGGCCACCAAATAATAGTGGGGACAGAAGTTAAATCGGAAATTTTCAAGGATTATATGTGAAATATTTTTTCTGTTCTGTTGTTCTAATTTAGAAACTGTCACTGTGCCTGGGATTATCCTCCCTGACCATGGCGAAATTCAGGTGCTTTTGGATAGTTTGTATGCTGTTAAATTTTGTAAAGTTCTTAATTATTCTTGGATGATAACCCCTAGATTAATTAACTGCACAGGTTTTTGTTGTGCAATTATCCACGTTGTCTGATAGTAAAATATATTCATTTGATAATAGTATGGAGACTATTATCTGTAATTGAATAAAGTACTAAATTAGGCCCAACGCTTGGCCAGTATTTCCTCTTAAAATACTTAGGATGTCCTTAATAGGGATTTGTTCCCTGGTACTGCCTAATTTGATCCATGCTCAGATTCCCATTTACGGTTTCTCTCTGATGACATACAGTTGGCAGCAATCCCTGATTCAGTTCAGCTTCTCTTCTCGGGATCCTCACTCAGATCCTTACTCTTTATCCTAAAGAGTCTCTCAATTAGAGCACATAGCAATAATTTCCCTGAGAAAGAATTGAACACAAAATGGATTCTGATATAGGTATATCCATATAATTATAAGTATATCCGCCTATTTGTATATATCTTTATTAGTGAATTATTAGGGGAATTTATAGTAGGGAATTTGGCGCCCAACCCTTGGTTGGCACCTCCTTGATGAAATGGCAGCTGTCGCCATTAAATTACCCATCTTTGTCTCATCAGCGATGGTCTTCCCCATTCTGGCTAGGATTCCATCATTGGACATCCTTGAGACCTAAGTTAGGAAGAGTCAGAAAACGTGTCCCTAACATTTTCCTCTCGATCCAAGTGAACCTAACATATTTGGCAAGCTACCTTCTTAGGTAATGGGACTAGTTACCCATTAAGCCAGGTCATAAACCAACTGATCAATTTGTTAGTTGCAGGCGGCATCACTTACCTCTCAACTTTATAGTTAAAATCCAATCAGATGGTGATGAAACCTGACCAATAAATTAGTACACCTGATAGTTAATCATCAATCAACTATCAGATGCTCCTATTTCGTCAGCAACTCTGTCAAATGAGATCTTAAGCATTAATCTGGATTTATCCCTGACAGATACAACCCAGGCGAATATCCTAAAATCCCCCAAACATTGTTACCCCAAAATCAGGGTCAACTGATATCCAATTCACTTTTGTATAGGGTATTATCCCCTAGCGACCCCTGGTAATCTAGTCAGCTGAGAATATGGTCAAAAATCCAACACATCCCCCTCTTGCCTTGATTTCCAGTGAGAAAGGATTAGGGCAGGAGAACACCACTTTGGACACTAAGTCAAATACTTCATTTGTCCAAGCAGAGTATAATCAACCAGTATTCAATGCTGCTCAGTACAACCTTCAGCATGCGGATCTATTCCTCTTCCTCCTTGCTGCTGCCTACTTAGAGTTCAGTCCCCACGACCTTCTGTCATTCCAGGCTGATCAATTTACTCATAATGATATTAATTCCAGGATCCAGTTTCCCCCCATCAGAGCATATGACCCACTGTCATATTCAGGATTCTTGGTCCAGCGTCCTCAATTTCCTGATTTTCTCCTCATCCTTGACAGGAGATTTTTGCCATCAATGTTTGTTTTGTGGTGCAATTAAGAATGCTCATTTATATTCTCCCCTATTATTTTCTTGTAATAACCTTTTGGCTCATCTCATTCTTAGTTCTTCTATGAAGAGCTTATCCCATTAATTTTGAGATTATTTCCTCTGAAATTAAAGCTTAATTGATCTCAGAGTGCATAATGCCAACTATCATTTAATTTCAACATCCTGCCTCTCATTCAGCTCATATGTCAAATTCCGAATCACAGTTTAACAGCTGCTTAATAGCATGTCTGATTAAGATTTTTGGCTCTTCCAGCTGATGAGTCAATCTGAGCGCTGGAACCTCTTCTATGGTCCTTCCAGGACTCATACTCCCAGTCAAGTACCCATAGCCAGTCCTTCCATGGAATTACCATAAATGGTAGCTAACCCCAACAAAATTAGGTTAACAATTGTCTCAAATAACTCACAACAAATTCTTCCTCTGTTTTCAATTCCTGAGTTAGATTATAAATCCTACTGGATTCATCTCCATTAACAAATTCTCCTACTATCATCATTGAACTCCCTGAATCAATTCCCTCCACTCTTGATCATTTGTTCCTCGCTGGATCAGACTTGCTCCCAGAGTTCTTCTTTCAACTCAGTCAATATTACAAGCCATCTGTTTTAGCCACCGAACTAGCCATCAGAAACAGCATAAATTTTGAGCTTCCCTATGCAGAATTAAGGGCCCAAGTCACCGAGGCTTTGTCCATAGCTCTGAACTCTTCTGATCTTGAATACATTCTAGATTGAGATGTTGCAGCTTATGCTCTTCACTTTGCTGGCCAAGTTCTTTGAAGTTGGGCCATGAAGCTTCCAGCCTCTCCCAGTTTCCATCACTCTTTCAGCTTCAGCTTCTGAGAAGCTTATAGTCATCACTTTCAGGTTACCATTTTCTCCTTGCATGACTATCTCATTTCTGGCATGTCCCATCGGTATCTTCCACTGATGGCTTTAATAGGGGCATGATTTGAAAACCCCCCTAGTATCCCTTGCTCAATGCCAGCCTATATGTCTGGTGTTCTTGAAAAACCCATTGGCAAGCGCTCAAGACCAATCTTCCAGCTCTAGTGCCATATCAGGACTACATGGGGCTATTTGTTGACTACCTCTTCTTGTACTATTGCTTCCCTCCCCACTCTGGGGTATCGCGTTTGGCATCTTCTGACATTTCTATTTCTCTTCCCCTAGTTGCTTTCTCTCAGGGATCTGCATCCGCTCAATAAACTTAGTTTTGAGTAGGTCTAGCCCTCGCTAGAATCTGATCTCACATAGATTTTAATGGGTTATTTACTACTACTGCAATTCATCCTCTCTCCCCCAAGAGGTGGCAGATGGAATCATCCCCAAATCGAGGATAATCATTAAAAAAATTATAAAAATATATCATTTTTTCTATATAGCTTTAATAATCTTTTTCCCCCAAACTGGTTCCTAGGTATACTTAGACCTACCAGTTTTCTATGGTTCATAGGTCTTACTTTTTTAGACTTAACCGTCTAGTTTGGTTCAGCAGCCTTTTTTGGACTTAACCAAATCATTAAGACTTAACCAAGTTAATGGTCCAGCGTTCCTTTGGGAACTCCTTTTCATTATTTCTTTATCAATCCATTGCTTTAAATACTTAGCATGGACTCAATTTACTATCCTTCTATCCAAGTGGTTCTTGATGAAGTAGACATCCATCACTGTCTTGGCAATAGTCTCAAAAAGACCTAATTACAATGTATTCAAATTGCTTCTTCACCTGAAACCATGCATATTGCAATAGGCAACTCTTTTGCCTATTTGATGTTCTTCTAAGCTGGTTGGTTCTTATCGTCCATCACTTTTACTCAAATCCTTTTCTTAAAAGTCATATCAAATGCTTTCAATTGCACTTTGATCAGGATATTCATCAATCGGTTCAAAAGCTCCTTGGCACTCATCCCTGATTTTGGTTCCACCACTGAATATAAAATTGGTGGTAACGCGGACTTCCTTTCATATAGCAACTCAAATGGCATTTTCCCTGTCGCCATATAATGACTGATATTGTAGGCAAACGTCACTGAACTCAGGTATGTTCTCCACGTGGAAGTTCTTTCTGCAACCAGCTTCCTCAGCGTCATGGCCAGCATCCCATTGACTCATTCTATCAGTCCATTCAAATCCAGCTGGTAGGGTACAGACATGACTCCTTGGATCCTCATTATCTTATTTAATCATGGAATCACACAAGACATGAAATTCATCCCATTGTCACTCAGAAGGAAATGCGGGCATCCATGTCAGTATACTACTTGATCTAGGATGAACTTTGCAGTACTGGTAGCATCAAATTTTGCCAGGGCCTTCATCTCAACCCATCTCATCAGATGATCAATTGCAACTATTATGTAATTGACTCCCCATGTGCCCATTGTCAGTGGTCCCATCACATCGATGGACACCATATGCTAAGAAAATCCAGGGTGGGCCAGTTGGTATCCAGTTGTATTCTTATGTGGCTTTTGCAACTGGCACTCCACACTGCAAGCCGGATAGTCTGTGACATCGGAGTTAATGGACTCCCAGTAGTACTGGTGAATATAATTGGTCATTTTTCTCAGGCCTTCATGCACAACAACCTTATGAGCAGCTTGAATGATAGCTGCTCGTTCTGACAGCTTTGGAAACAGTAATCACTTCCCATTGATCACCTTGAAAACTTGTCCATCCATGGACTTTAAGTTTTCCATTGCTTCTTTAAAGCGCACCTTGGATTTCTCGGGGCTTGTTCCCAAATTCTCTATCAATCATTATCTGAAATAACTCATCCGCCTGCTGGTATACCACCTGGACCATTAATATCTATAATAATCCATCCGCATTCTGATGAGAAGCCCCCACTCAGTGGACTATCTCATAATTGTAAGCCTGTAGCTTTAGTGCCCATTGGGCCAGTTATCCTTCTGATTCTCACAAATTGTGAAGCCAACACAATGAGGAGTGGTCCATCACCACTTTGAAGTGTGTTCTGTGGATGTACACCTGAAACATTTTACAGGTGTAAATGACCGCAAGGCATTCACAATCAGTTATTGTGTAGTTTCTCTCAGCAGCTGAGAGTGTCCAGATCACATATGCCACCTGATGTTCGTCCCCAAGTTCTATTTGGCTCAATACAGCGCTGATCACCATTAATGAATCATTGGTTTTTATAATAAGTTCTTGATAAAAATTAGATTTAAAAATTGGAGAATCTATCAAGTACTGGCGTAACTCATCAAAAGGATTTCTGCGCTTCTTCATTCCATACGAATCCTTTCTTCAGATTCTTCAACAGATGGAATAAGGGCTCAAAGATTCTGGCGAAATCCAAAATAAAACTACTATAATATCCGACCATTCCAAGGAACACTTGGATATCTCAGACACTCTTTGTCACGCCAATTGTTATATGGCTTCAGTCTTCTGGGCTTGCGGCTGCAGTCCACTAGAGTTGATCACGAATCCCAGATGTTCCAACTCTTTCTTGAAGAATTGACACTTCCTTGGCTTAATCTTTAGGTTGGCTGCGGAAAGTCTCTTGAACACTTCCTCCAAGTGGCAAAAATGGTCAGTAAACGTCCTACTGAACATATTGATATCTTCCAAGTACACCAGGATGCATGAAAACTTCAAGTCATTTAATATAGCGTCCATGGCCCTCTGGAACGTCACAGGCGCATTTCACAGACCATGGGGCATCCTCGTTAGTTGATATAGCCCCTGCGCAATAAAAAATTGCGCAAAGTTCTTGGTCTTCTATTGGCAAATCAATTATGCTAATATCTTAATATTAGATCCATTGTGGAGAAATACTTCACTTCTCCCAATTGATCTAGCACATCATCAATCCTTGGTAGGGGATATGAATCCTTCTTCATAATCTTATTCAGCTTCCAATAATTGATCACCACCTAATTAGAGCCATCCTTCTTCTTTACAATAAGTTCTGGACTCTCCCAGGACTTGAGAACAGTATTATAAAAGCCCATGCTTCACTAATTTGCTAATTTCTTTTTCCACTACCGCTTCAGCTGCCTTCAACTGTTGAATTGGTCTCATCCTGATTAGAAAAATTTTCCCCAGTATTGACCTTGTGGATCAGATCTCTCACACATCCCAAATTGTGGTCGTCCTGGGCAAATACTTCCCAATATTTTTTAAACAATTTGGGCACCTCTTCTTTCTGTCCTTCTGTCAGATCAGTGAGTTGCTCTCGATCAACCAATAGGTTGATATTCTTGGTTACTCCAGCTGGTAATACCATCTCATTAAGGGTCCCAAAATCATGGAATTTCCTCAGTTCAGACGTCAGTATTAGAATAACAAACGTGACAATCTGATTCTTCTCAATTTTCATAAGTTTTTCACTTAAATTCTCCAGGAGAACTCGAATATCTCCATGTCCTGGCATTATTATTCCAGGAGCCACCCAAAGCTCTACTCTGGACTTCTTCCAGGGGCTTCCAACCTCCTTCATAATGGCAGCTTTGGCCTCTGCATACGACCAGCTGTCCCCCTCCAGGTGGGGCAACACTAGGTTTTGACAATCAGTATATAGGCAATTCATCACCACCAATGCCTTTTGACAATTGCCATATATGTACATTGTTATATTAAACAATCAGAAAGATGCTGAGGTGTTATCTCAATAGAAAGTTGGCAATTTTGATGTCACTTTGAATTCCTCTGAGGTTTCTCTAGCCACCTCTCTGGGTTTGGCTACTTGTCTCAATTGGGGAGTGATTTTAGGTGTTATCTCTAAAATAGCAATAAAAGCAGGTGGCATGTTTCCTAGGGGTAATAATCTTCCCAATTATTGTATGGGGAGTTCTTTCTTCAACATTGGTCGCCACATATAACTCACATTTTCATTTGTGAATCTTTTCCCATCGACCTGTTTAATCAGCCACTTGATATCAGTGATTAATGATCTTAAACAAATGTGATCCACACTTCATGCTCCATTTTCAGAGATAAGACTTCTTGAATTAAGTCCCCTTCTTTCTTCTTTAATGACGTTACTTTTCCAAGTAACTCATTTCTGAAACTCATGACATTATTGACTACTTCCTCCATCTTGGTGACTCTCACTTCCAAGGCTGAAAATACTCGATGATCCATTGAGTTCAGGGCATTCTGATTAACGGTTGCCAACTCCATCCATAGTTTTCTTATCTCATCTTTATATGAAATCACGGTCTGATCTCATCTACTCAATAACACCCCTGTAGTGAGTACCACTTTGTAAAAATTTATAGGTTTTATTGATTATTCTCCGACAATAACCCCTATAAATATATTACTTGCATAGGTTTGGGTTTTGTGCAATTCTCTGCGTTGTATGATTTAAATTTGTTGTGGGGAAGGCCGACCATGGGACGGACACTTCCGAATATGACTAAGAAAAGACAAAACTTAGTAACATAGAAGGCACCCCAGAGAAGCGATGCTACCTCTTGTTGCCAGCGGGAAAGCCATTTATGGGGAGGGGGAGGGAACGCGTGAAGGAGCCGTAGCCACAATTGAACACGTGTGGAGGAAGGGGTCAGATTTGATGAAGCAAACTGGGAACCAGGAGGAACCAGCTGTTGGCAGTGCGGTGGGAGGTATCCAAACAGCCACGCTTGAAAGTGGTCCACCAAATGAGACTGGAATCTGTGGACAGCTTCTGGGAGGGTGGAGATGGAGCCTGCGATGGCATCCAAGACAATCGTGTGGATGGTCCACATGGCAATTGCAACCACCAGAGCATGGAGGGAGGGTGGAAGGGGGAGGCCATTGATAAAGCGAACATATCTCTTGACAGACTGAAGGGATGCGTTTGATCCTGGCCCAGCAGACGTTGGACTTCGCGCCATATCACTTTAGAGGTAGGGCACTTCTCCAGGCGGTGGAACAGCGTTCCATACTGACCACACATGACACAGGATGAGTGTAAAGCGTTAGAGCGCTCAGCTGTATAATACACCCGCCTCAGGCAGCGCCACACATGGAAACGATTTTGAGGCTGCAACAGAGGATGATGTGCGTATTTCCAGATAGTTTTTGGATCTCAATGGAGTAAGGGATGTCCATCATGTCCAGGTAGTCCACCCTGGATAGGACAAGGGGCCGTGTGGGGATCACACCATCATGGATGGGTAGCCCCTGTACCTCTTGTGTGAACTGAGGAGAGGGGCGGCCTCTTCAGGTTGTATGTCCGCTAATACAAATTCTCCACTCAGCACTCCGCATGGAGAGGAGGATTCGTTTGTAGTGGGTTTTAGTACCGTGAGGACCTGTGGCCGATGGGTGTAAAGCCAGGAATTTCATCAGGGAGTGGGGGTTCGATGGATTGTTGAGGCCCAAGGCGCGGGAGAAGTTGGAGCGGGCTGCGCGGGACCAGTGTTGGGAGGGGAGTGTAGGGGCAGTGACAGCCGCAATCCAGGTACCCAAGATCTTGGCCGCATGGGCTCTGAAATCAAGCAGGCCCATGCCACCATGCTGATGAGGGCCAAACATGACCTCTGCCGTACTGGTGGAGGGCGGCCTGACCATAGCCATCCTTGCAGCAGGGCATGCAAGGATTTGAAGAAGCTTGGGGAAAAGGGGATGGCGTGGGCTCCGAACCAGACTTTGGAGAGGAGCATAGAGTTGGCCAAAACGACCCTGCCAGTAAGGGAAGTAGGGTGGGCTCTGAGGGAGGCGATGCACTTCGTCACGTTGTCTAGAATATGACTCTCTATTACTGCTGATGCGTATCCACCTGCCTCCACCCACACGCCCAGATGGCGGACTGGCCCTATGGTAGGGCGTGGCACAAAGGGGAGCACCTTTGAGGCGGTGTGGGGTGAGCTGGGAGGGCGAGCGCGTGTGTGAGCAGATGGGCCGGGCTGGGCACTGATTGCAGGGGCCCAGCAGTTATGATACCGACCAAGGAGGATAATTTCAGTTTTGGAGGCGTTCAGTGCAGCATTACTTACCCGGGAATACTCCTGGATGAGAGCTTCAAGTGCGCGTGCATCTTTATTAGACACCCCAATTACACAGTCATCTGCAAACGCCATCATCTTGACTGGGGCTTGGCCTGGCACATGAACCCCAGTGAGTTGGGCATTCACGTTTCGAAGTAGTGGGTCAAGGATGAAGTTGTATAAGAGTGGGCTAAGGGGGTCCCCTTGTCGCAAGCCCCTTTGAGGGCAGACTACTTCTGTTAGGAAGCCAGGGCCACATACTGCCATTGTTGCAGATTCCGTGAGCAGCATCACCCAGTTGATGAAGTGAGGGGGTAAGCGGAATTGATAGAGGCAGGCCCTGAGGTATTCCCAGTTTACTCTTTAATAGGCCTTCTGTTGGTCCAAAAATACAAGTGCCCCAGAGGCTGTGGATTGACACACATTAGCCACAGAGCGCACGTTATCCCAAATCGATCTTCTGGATATGAAACCAATTTGTTCTGGGGAGATGGTGGCAGATGCTACAAGCCCTAAACGGTTAGCCATGATTTTTGTTTGAATTTTTGTATCCATGTTAGTTAAAGAAATGGGGCGCCAGTTGGCTAAGTCTAGCTTGTCCCCTTTCTTGAAGAGTGTGACGGTAAAGGCCTCATGTCCTCCTGGTAGGAGGCGCATTTCCAACAGGCTTTGGTTAAGTGAGGCGAGCAGCAATGGGGATATATATTTGAAGTACTTTTTGTAGAACTCATATGGAATGCCATCTGGGCCTGGGCATTTTTGGTTTGGTGCACTGCGAATGGCTGTCCATAACTTGTTCGGAGTAATCAAATTCATTATTTCTGGGTATCAGAAAATGGTGCGGATGTGGGCTCATTCAAGAAATTCTGCCACTTTGGCCAGCTGAATTGGATTGGATTGGTACAACTTGGAGTAATACTTTTGTGTTTTGATTGCCACTTTGGCTGGCATATCTGCAATGGAATCATCCAATCTTCGCACCTGTGTGCAGGCCACGCTCTGGCATGGTGCGAAAATTTTAAAAAAAAAATATGCAGTGCACTTGTCACCTTTTGTGATGCGTTTAGCCCTGTACTTAACACAAACCTGATGTTTGTGTTGCCTTTTGAGCGCGTTGAGGTGGGCGGCTGCCTCCGCCCACTTCTGGCCCCATGAAGAGCTGTATCCTGTAGCTGCGATGTTGGACTCCAGGTGTGCCAACTCTGCCCGAGCGCGCGAAATGACAGCCAATGTGGCTCGTGAGCATCTGGAGGAGAGGTGGTGAGAGTGGCGGATGGTAACTTCTTTGAAAGTTGCCCATGTGAAAATGGGGTCTGCGCAAAATGGTGTAACAAACTCTTTTGGCAAAGTTGCTGATTCCACCCATGTGGAAAATCCTGGTGATGCGAGCTCAGGGGGGCGGATTTTGCACCAATGTGGGGCCTTAGCAGCTATGACAGGTAGGTGGTAGGTTATCGAGACCAGTTGATGGTCAGAGAATTCCATTTTTGTTGTTTTAAAGTGGGATATGTGGGGTTGGAATTTCGCTGGCGTAAGGATAAGGTCAATGCAGGACATGGACCTTAATTGGCCGTTGTGGATGTGGGGGCGCGTCATGTTCTTGAGCAGCGGGGCTTGCTGCAGCAGCACATCCATTAACCCAAGGGTGGCCTTTAGAACGCGAAGTTCTACGTGGCCCTGGGGGGCGTAGGAGGAGGAAGGCCACCGGTCTGTTGGAGTGTTTAGCCAACAGTTCATGTCGCTGACTATGAAAGGGTCTGGGGGTAGCAGGAGGGATTTAACTGATAAGAAATATTCCTGATGCTCTCATGCAACAACGAGGACTCAGCCATTGAGGAAGGTTTCCGACAATAAAAATTTGAAAAAATTAATTCTAAAAATCAGCACCCCACAGTGCTCTGACCAAAAGGATAGGGATGGGAGGAGTATTGTTTTCCAAGCTTCCTTGGAACCTCGTGGACAGTGGGACTCCTGGATGGCTAGGATAATCACAGGTAAATTTTGTTGTAAAAAACTCAGTTTCCTAGCCTGGGACGGCGAGACCTTGAGTCCAGCGATATTCAACGTCCCTAAAGTGAAGGTTTCCCCCATCGCACCTTAGGTGCGAGGAGGTGGGCACCCAGGCCCACTAACCTCCTCTAGATCCCCATGGGCCTTCATGGCAGCGCAGGTGTTTGCAGCAACACTATCAGTAGTTTTGTTAATTTTAGCAGAAAGGTTCACATTGGCTTTTGCCTTCATCTTTTGTTTCCTTGACGTCAGATGAATTTTTTGTGGTGCGGATGTGTTTGGTGCACCTTTGAGTGGGTCAAAAAAAATTTTATGTAGGATGGGCCCCAAGTCAGTTTCAACTGGAGCTTGGTTGCAACGATTGGGTGAGATTGAGTCCCCCATCGGATCCTCAGATTGGGTGGCCCAATTGGCATGGGCTTCCCAATCTGATTAGTTGTGGATTCCCATTTTGCTTCTACCACAAAGGTTTCAATATCCTCCTGGCGTTGAGAGTGTGGGATAGCAGTGGTGACTTTGGCTGCTTCCTTGGCCGCGGCCCTGAGGGCCTGCTTGGCCTTCTTCCACTCTTGTGGGGAAATGGGCTTTACCAGTAGGTAGCAACCTTGTGCTCCCCATGGGAAAGCCTCTTTGGTGCTTACAGTTGGTTCATAATGAGCCTCTCCGCTGGCCATGGCCACTGAGGGGTGCTCTTGGAATGTGACGCCCTCCTTGGTGGGGCATGCATGTGCCTTATGGCTGAATGCTTCACAGTGGTTGCAGATGGGGGGCGCGCTGTCCACGGTTACCTGGAAAGGGTGGGTGGTATGCCCTTTGATATTAATAAAAGTGGAGTGCGGGATCTGGGTTAGGTCCTTCACGATCTCCTCATTTGGGTCAGAACTGCGAGGGCTTTGCCAGTTCACAGGTGTGGCATCAGCATAAAGCGTTGCATTTCAAAAGATTGTATTTCTCTATAGACAGCAAGACCATCTTTCAGGTGTTGCTCCAAAATGTCACGTTTTACTGTAGTAGGCAAAAAGTCAAACGTGAGGAAAATTGGTTGGATTTTGTCCATCTAGTGCTTTTTGTTTTGACAACCTGTTGCCCTTTGAGGAGGTCAATCACTACATGCACCGCAGCAGCCTCATCTGCTGCTTCTTTGTTTTTGAAACCTAGGTCCAGCTAACTGTGTGACATGGAGTGAGGTGTGACCTACACCGAAGTCAGGAAAAAAGTGTGCACATCACCACAAAATTTTTCCCATAGAGCCATTTGTTGGATGTGCAGAAACACGCGGACTCTGTTTCCACCAATGAAAGTGGCTGGGAGTGCGGCGTATTGATGTATTGGTTGCATTGTGCTTGCCAAGCGAGGATTTCTGGGGAAATAGTGACCGCCAGTTTTTAATAAAAAATTCTATTCCACCAATTTCTCCAGGGCGTTTTTGAACGTTTGAGGCTGCGGGCCTCCCACCTGCTCCTCTTACCTTACTTGCCCAATTGCTCCCTGACATGGGCGCAGACCAATCTCCTCTATGAGATTATCAAACTAGATTCAGACTTGAATTTAATGGGTTGCAAAAGTGATTGCAACGAGAGAGAAAAGTTTCATAACTACCCTATCTTCAGCTATTACTTTCTGAACTGTCAGAGGTGAGGAGGCGTTGTCATCCTTCCACTGGACGGAAGGTGGAGTAAGAGGTTTTTTTGTACTTTAGTTTTTTAGAAGAAGACGCTGTAGAAAATCCCTGTTCTATTCTGCCCTGACTTTTACCAAGTCCGCCTCTTCATGATAGTTCACCAAATGAAATCTAGGCTTAGAACTTTATTTAGGCAATTATTGACATAGTGCCACAAATTCTTGCAAAGATAACACATGATATGAATATTGTCAGGTCTTTTTGGATTTAGGGTCATGCAGCCAAGTTTATTCTTTAGTCAGGGAGATACCCCAGTTAATGGGTCACGTGACTTCTGTGGACTTGGATTAGGTGCTTCAAAAATGACAGTGCAATGAAGGAGTTAATTAACATGTATGTATTATCATTCGCCTCATTCAAAACTGGTATCAAAACCAGATTCAACTCTGTATTTGGCTCATGGGCATGGCGAAAGCAATCTGGGCGTCAAAATCGTTTATTACAATATCATCAAATAACGTCTGTGCCTCTAAATAAAAGCGTTCAGCAAGTACTTGATTGGTCTATCTCAATAGAAAAGATACCATGGAACTCCATCTTACAAGTGGTCAACCTAATAGCTCCACCAAACTCATTGATAATAAGGTTTTTGGTGTTAAGGTAGGAATTTTCAGCCTTCTTTAGTTTCACCGTAATTAACTCCTGAATTTCAGAGTTCAAAGAGTTCATTACCACTGCCAAATTAACAGTCTCACATTCTTCGACCATACTAATCTCAAATAGATTCAGAAAATTAAGCACATTTGCCATCTTTGAAAATTTGGAAAATTGAAAGAGTTAACCAAAAATTGATTAGCATGGCTGCTGGGCCGTGGGCCCTTCAATGTCCCTATCTGACTTTCTCAGGTTACTAACACATGGAAGATGAGAGATACAACTATGAGCCAACATATTGTCAGGGTGCGCAGAAGCTCCAACGGTCAGAAAAGAAGGTATATAGCAGGTAAGCTACACTTAACCTGGCTCTCATCACCCTCACTATTATGTTCCGTTAGCAGGGTTTCCAGAGCAACTTGACCTTGGTGGCACTTACAAAGATCCTTGAGTATCTCCAACTTAAATTGGTTCATCAAACCAAAGAAATGGCAGCGTTCCGCCTGTAAAGTGATTTCTATATTAAAAGTTATATGGTTAGTGGCCAGAACGTCCACTTTCAGGGCGACGTTTTCACTAGCTAGAGACCTTACTTTTGGCCCTGAGTCATAAATTCTATGCATAAAGATTCAAGTTCCTATAACAATTTGGTAACAGAGTGAACGGCTCCAGCCATTGTATCATCTAAGCCAATGAGGCGGCATTGATGAGATTCTGTAACTATTAATTCTTTCACTTGACGCTTGTGGCCTATCATGATATCAGACAATAGGCCAACATTATCATTAAAGTAAGCTTGTACTTGACAAATCTCGTCAGAATAATGTGGTTGGTCCTTGTGGTCAGCCACTAATGCGTCAAAAGGTTGCGCTAGCTCCACTGTGAGGAAGTACTCAATAGGGTGGTCTGAATTCATACTTAAATAGTTTGCTCAGAAAAACAGGATGTGGGACCCTGTAGTGACCACCAAATGTTGAAATTTGCTCTTGGGCGTTGTATTTAAGTGCACAGGGCAATACACACAAAAAAATATAATTTATTCAAGGTACACCGACCAGGAGATGGACATTACTGATACAGAAACACTAAACAAACAAACTAAAAAAATGAATTAACCGCCCTAAATGAGCGGCAAGACACACAAACATGATAAAACAACCTACCAGGTGGAACAGTGGTGAGCCGCATATCCCACCATGGTGGAGGGGGATCAGGCGGATCATCATCAGGCTCAGCATTGGAGAGGCGGATCAATGCTGAAAACAAGGGGGTAGAGCATCTATGGGATGAGGGTCAAGGTAATATAGATAACAGTTGAGTTTGGTACTGACAATATGGGCTTAAAGCAAGCCTCTATGAGTTTGGCAACATGGTGTTCAGCTTGGATGTGGGCATCAGGAAGCTGGGCTAAATTTGCAATGTTGGATATGGTGATGCACATGGATGGGGAAAAATCTGACAGTTCAGCAACATGCTTGACAGCAGTGGTGGCAGCTTCTCTGAGTCAGGTGGTTTTATCTTTTGCAACATTAGGGAAATCAGGGGAGCTGGGTAATGTGCAGCCCTTCCTTAAATTCATAAACAGAGAGTGCCATGGCTTTGCAGAGATTGCGACTTTTAGGTGAAGCCACCACAGCCTCAACTATTTGATGGTCACTCTGGAAAGGAGTAGCATTGGTGTCAGAATTTTAACCAGATGGAATCTTCCGATATTTAATCGTTATTTGAGATGAAATGGCCAATCCCAGTGAAATGGCTCATTGACTGAATTACGTGGTGTTTACTATGATTGCTGGTTAGTTGCTCCCCAAATTTTTTGAGCCAAAATTAGTATTCTGCCAAGTTTGGAAGTAGGTTCAAGTGGGGCCGATCGGTGGCCCCAAATTAGTATAAGGATCACAGGCAACTAAAATCCAAGGATTTTTAAATTTATTGTGGGGAAGGCCGACCATGGGACAGACACTTCCAAATATGACTCAGAAGAGACAATACTTAGTAACATGGAAGGCATTCCAGAGAAGCGATGCTATCTCTTGTTGCCAGCGGGAAAGCCACTTATGGGGAAGGGGAGGGAACGTGTGAAGGTGCCGTAGCCACAATTGAACACGTGTGGAGGAAGGGGTCTGATTTGATGAACCAGACTGGGAACCAGGAGGAGACTAGCCGTCAGAAACGCGGTAAGAGGTATCCAAACATCCATGCTTGAAAGTGGTCCACCAAATGAGACCGGAATCTGTGGGCAGCTTCTGAGAGGGTGGGGTGGAGCCTGCGATGGCATCTAAGACAATCTTGTGGATGGTCCACATGGCGATTGCCACAACCAAAGCACGGAGTGAGGGTGGGAGGGAGGAGGCCATTGATAAAGCAAACATATCTCTTGACAGACTGAAGGGATGTGTTTGATCCTGGCCCAGCAGACGTTGGACTTCGCGCCATATCACTTTAGAGGTAGGGCACTTCTCCAGGCGGTGGAACAGCGTTCCATACTGGCCACACACGACACAGAATGAGTGTAAAGCGTTTGAGCGCTCAGCTGTATGATACACCCGCCTCAGGCAGCGCCACACATGGGAGCAGACTTGAGGCTGCAACAGGGGATGGTGTGCGTATTTCCAGATAGTTTTTTGGGTCTCAATGGATTAAGGGATGTTTATCATGTCCTGGTAGTCCACACTGGATAGGACATGGGGCCAAATGGAGATCACGCCGTCATGGATGGGTAGCCCCTGTACCTCTTGTGTGAACTGAGGAGAGGGGCGGCCTCTTTGGGTTGTATGTCCGCTAATACAAATTCTCCACTCAGCGCTCCGCATGGAGAGTAGGATTCGTTTGTAGTGGGTTTTGGTCCAGTGAGGACCTGTAGCTGATGTGTGTGATGCGAGGTATTTCATCAGGGAGTGGGGTTTGATGGATTGTTGAGGCCCAAGGCGCGGGAGAAGTTGGAGCGGGCTGCGTGGGACCAGTGTTGGGAGGGGAGTGTAGGGGCGGTGACGGCCGCAATCCATGTGCCCAGGATCTTGGAAGCATGGGCTTTAAAGTCAAGCAGGCCCATGCCACCATTATGATGAGGGCCAAACATGACCTCTAGCCATACTGGTGGAGGGCGGCCTGACCAAAGCCATCCTTGCAGTAAGGCATTCAAGGATTTGAAGAAGCTTGATGAGAAGGGGATGGCGTGGGCTCCAAACCGGACTTTGGAGAGGAGCATAGAGTTTGCCAAAACTACCCTGCCTGTAAGGGAAGTAGGGTGAGCTCTGAAAGAGGCGATTCGCTTTGTCACGTTGTCCAGAATACGAAACTCCATTACTGCTGATGCGTATCCGCCTGCCTCCATCCACACGCCCAAATGGCGTACTGGTCCTATGGTAGGTCGTGGCACAAAGGGGAGCACCAGTGGAGCGGTGTGTGTTGAGTTACTATGGCGAGGACGTGGGCGAGCAGATGGGCCATGTTGAGAACTAATTGCTGGGGTCCAGCAGTTCTGAAACCGACCAAAGAGGATATTTTGGTTTTGGAAGCGTTCAGTGCCGCGTTGCTTACCCGGGAATACTCCTGGATGAGAGCTTCAAGCGCGCGTGCATCTTGGTTATTAGACACCCCAACCACACAATCATATGCAAACGCATTTATCTTGACTGGGGCTTGGCCTGGCATATGAACCCCAGTGAGTTGGGCATTCACGTTTCGCAGTAGTGGGTCAAGGCTGAAGTTGTATAAGAGTGGGCTGAGGGGGTCCCCTTGTCGCAAGCCCCTTTGAGGGCAGACTACTTCTGATAATAAGCCAGGGCCACGTACTGCCATTGTTGCAGATTCCGTGAGCAGCATCACCCAGTTGATGAAGCGAGGGGGTAAGCGGATATGATGGAGGCAGGCCCTGAGGTATTTCCAGTTTACTTTATCATAGGCCTTCTGTTGGTCCAAAAATACAAGTGCCCCAGAGGCTGTGGATTGACATACATTAGCCACAGAGCGCGCGTTATCCCAAATCGATCTTCTGAGTATGAAACGGAATTGTTCTGGAGAGATGGTGGCAGATGCTACAGTCCCTAAAGGTTAGCCATAATTTTTGTTAAAATTTTTGTATCCATGTTAGTTAAATAAATGGGGCGCCAGTTGGCTAAGTCTAGATTATCCCCTTTCTTGAAGAGTGTGATGGTAAAGGCCTCATGTCCTCCTGGTAGGAGGCGCGTTTCCAACAGGCTTTGGTTAAGTGAGTCAAGCAGCAATGGGGATATATATTTGAAGTACTTTCTGTAGAACTCATATGGAATGCCATCTGGGCCTGGGCATTTTCAGTTTGGTGCACCGCGAATGGCTGTCCATAATTTGTTCGGAGTAATCAAATTTATTATTTCCAGGTATCAGAAAATGGTGCAGATGTGGGCTCGGTAAAGAAATTCTGCCACTTCAGCCAGCTGAATTGGATTGGATCGGTACAACTCAGAGAAATACTTTTGTGTTTCGATTGCCACTTTGGCTGGTGTATCCACAATGGAATCATCCGATCTTCGCACCTGTGTGCAGGCCACACTCTGGAATGGTGCAAAAAAATTTTAAAGAAATGTGCGGTGCACTTGTCATCTTTTGTGATGCGTGTGGCCCTGTACGGAACACAAACCTGGTGTTTGTGTTGCCTTTTGAGTGCGTTGAGGTGGGCGGCTGCCTCCGCCCACTTCCAGCCTTATGAAGAGCTGTATCCTGTAGCTGGGATGTTGGACTCCAGGTGTGCCAACTCTGCCAGAGCACGCGAAATGACCACCGATGTGGCTTGTGAGCATCTGGAGGAGAGATGGCGAGAGTGGCGGATGGTGTCATCTTTGAAAGTTGCCCATGTGGAAATGGGGTCCGCGCAAAAATTGGTGCAACAAACTTTTTTGCCAAAGTTGCTGCTTCCACCCACATGGAAAATCCTGGTGACGCGAGCTTGGAGGGGCGGATTTTGCACCAATGTGGGGCCTTAGCAGCTGTGGCAGGTAGGTGATAGGTTAGTGAGACCAGTTGGTGGTTGGAGAATTCCATTTTTGTTGTCTTGAAGTGGGAGATGTGGGGTTGGAATTTAACCAGCATTAGAATAAGGTCGATGTGGGTCATGGACCTTAGTTGGCCGTTGTGGACGTGGGGACGCGTCATGTTTTTGAGCAGCGGGGCATGTCACGGCAGCGCATCCATTAACCAAAGGGTGGCCTTTAGAACGCGCAGTTCTATGTGACCCTGGGGGTGTGGGGTGAGGAAGGCCACCGGTCCGTTGGTGTGTTTAGCCAACAGTTCATGTCACTGACTAGGAAAGAGTCTGGGGGTAGCGGGAGGGATTTGACTGATGAGAAAATACCTGACACTCATGTGCACCATTTGGGGCATAGATGTTGATGATTGCGTGCACTATGTCAGCCCACGAGAAAGAGACATCAAGCACTCAGCCATTTAGGAATGTTTCTGAGGATAAAAATTTGAAAAAGTTGTTTTTCTGAATTAGCACCCCACAGTGCTTCAACCAAAAGGATAGGGATGGGAGGAGCATTGTTTTCCAAGTTTCCTTGGAACCTCATGGACAGTGGGACTCCTGGATGGCCAGGATATCCATGGGTAAGTTGTGTTGTAAAAAACTCAGTTTCCTAGCCTGGGAAGGGGAGGCCTTGAGTCCAGCGATATTCAACGTCCCTAAAGTGAAGGTTTTCCCCTTCACACCTTAGGTGCAAGGGGTGGGCACCCAGGCCCACCAGCCTCCTCTAGATCCCCATGGGCCTTCACAGCAGTGTGGTGTTAGCACACTGCTATCAGAGTTTTTGTTAATTTTTGTGGAAAGAGTTGTGTTGGCTTTAGCCTTCGCTTTTTGTTTTCCCAACGTCGGATGAATTTTTTGTGGTGCAGATAGATTTGGTGCACCATTGAGCGGGTCAAAAAAAATTTCAGTTGGGATAGGTCCCAAGTCTATTTTGACCAGAGCTTGGGCGCAATGATTGGGTGAAATTGAATCCCCCATCAGATCCTCGGATTGAGTGGACCACTTGGCATGGGCTTCCCATTCTGATTGGTTGATGGATTCTCAAGTTGCTTCTGCCGCAAAGGTTTCCATGTCCTCCTGGCGTTGTGAGTGTGGGATAACAGTGGTGGCCTTGGCCGCTTCCTTGGCTGCAGCCCTGCAGGCCTGCTTGGCCTTCTTCCGCTCTTGCAGGGAGATTGGCTTTACCAGTAGGTAGCAGCCTTGTGCTCCCCATGGGAAAGCCTCTTTGGTGCTTGCAGTTGGTTCATAGTGCGCCTCTCTGCTTGCCATGGCCGCCGAGGGGTGCTCTTGGAATGTGACACCCTCATTGATGGGGCACGCGTGCGCCTTATGGCTGAATGCATCACAGTGGGTGCAAATGGGGGGCTCGCTGTCCACGGTCACCCAGAATGGGTGGGTGGTATGCCCTGCGATATCAATAAAAGTGGAGTGCGGGATCTGGGTTAGGTCTTTCACAATCTCCTCAGTTGGGGTCAGGACTGCGATGGCTTTGCCAGTGCACAGGTGTGGCATCAGTGTGAAGCGTTGCATTTTGAAAGATTGTATTTCGCCATATATGGCGAGACCATCTTTCAAGTGTTGTTCCAAAATGTCACATTTTACCGTAGTGGGCAAAAAGTCAAACATGAAAAAAATTTGGTTTGATTTTGTCCATCTGGTGCGTTTGGTTCCGATGACCCATTGCCCTTCAGGGTGGTTGACCACTACGTGCACCACTGCAGCCTCGTCTGCTGCCTTTTTGCTTTCAAAACCTAGGTCCAACCAACCACATGACATGGATTGAGGTGTGATGTACACCGCAGTTGGGAATTTTGTGTGCACCTCTTCGCAAAATTTTTCCCATAAGGCCATTTGTTGGATGTGCAGAAACATGCAGACTCCGTATTCCACCAATGAAAGTGGCTGGGAGTGTGGCGTGTTAATGTACTGGTTGCATCGTGCTTGCCATGCGAGTATCTCTGGGGAAATAGTGACCTCCAGTTTTTTAAAATTTTTGTCTATTCCGCCAGTTTCTCTGGGGCGTTTTTGAACGTTGGAGACCGCGGGCCTTCCACCTGTTCCTCTTACCTTACTTGCCCAACTGCTCCCTGACATGGGCTCAGACTAATCTCCTCTGTGAGATTATCAAACTAGATTCAGTCATGAATTGAATAGGTTGCAATAGTGATTGCAACGAGAAAGAAAAGTATTTAAAAGCCAAGGATGATATAATTAGTATCAGTCAGCGGAATCAGTGTTTGACGTCAACTGCCATTTAGTGTACTGTTGTAGAACCTCCAGTGGAAAGCTGATGTATTTTCTTTAATCACCCGTCTATGATTTCACTGCCTTACTAATAATTTGATGTTGGTGGATCTGACAATTATGAGTTTGAGGCAGCCAAGGTTATTTCCAGCACCTCATTTATTATAACAATTATTGCTCAAATAAGGCAATTCCTAGTCAATTGACTGAGACAAGTCAAGACAAGATGTTGGTGAGATGCTGAGATATTTTGAGTCAAACCCAAGCGACTGAAGCTGTTTCTGGTACATTATTATCAATTCAAAGGTCAATTATAAATTTGATGTTTACTTAGATTGACCTTTTATATGTCTTACCAGTGACTTAATGCTGAGGATGAGTCAAAACTAATGATTTGGACATTTGGAAGGACAGGGTGAGAGGGTCAACGCCAGGGAAGAGAATAATGCAGTTAAAGATAAGATGAGTGGTTGTTTGGAAGAACTAGTGGAAGAGCCAATAGGTCAGCAGTGGGCACCGTAGCCCTTTTGTAAATAGTATAAATACCTGGCGCTTCCCTTTCAATAAATATCTCCCTTTGCCCATTCTCTTTTATAATTTAAGTTTATATCTATTTTGTTGTTTGGGATTGAGGCTGGGGAATCCCCAAATGGTGCAGGTGATATGCCAAGGGGTCATCCGTCACTGCTGGCCCCATGCATAAGGTAAAAAGGCAGGGGACAACCAGTCTCCATACTAGTTGGCCTGCCAACTAGCAGAGCACATAGTCAATTTTCTGAAAATTGGGTTTGGGGACATATTGTTTGGGTGGGAATGAGGCATCAAAGTCTGAATTCTGATAAGGTTCTAAATTAATTTATTGGTCCAGAGGTGGGACCATTTCACCAGATTTGATCACTTCATCCAATAAGTCTCAGGGATTTTGGTTGACATGGATTGTTTCAGAGATACATCGCTGTGGTTGGGTAAGTTTTGGGGCGTTAAATTTCTTGGATTAGATATGGGTCCAAACCTGATCCCAATTGGTTGGATTGAGATTAAATTAGCCATCTTGTGTTTGGGTTGCTAGATTTTGCTAATTTATTGAGTGCATGGCCAGGGGGTGGTGGCAGCCAAAATCCCCACTCAAAGCTGTAGGTGTGGCCTCATGGGTGGGGTTGGCGGTTTTTGCAGTGTTTAAATTGTATCAACATGCCTTTTAGGTATGGTCCAATTCATGGCAGAGGGGGCAAACAGTGCAGCTGTTTTTGAGGAGAGCTCAAAAGAAGTGGTTTGGTAAGATGGGATATAGGCACGTGGTGGATGTGCTGGTCTATGGTTAGCTGGTGGGGGAATGGTGGCCATTGCCCGAGGTGCTTCTAGGCGCTCAGCACCACTCAGGACAAGAAATTGGAGGATGTGGGCTGTGCCATAAGTGGACAGCCCTGACATCAACTCCTCATAGAGCGTTTGAGGGGGAAGGTGTGAGGGAAGGTTTTCAAAGTCACCATGAGTGTGGTATCATTGGAGAGACGAGTACAGATGGTGGTAATGGGTGAGTTTTTTGTAAATTAATGGTGTTGCTGCTGCAACGGTCACATCCAATTAAATGGGGAATCCAGTATCAAAATAGCCCTTGTAAGGGCAGAAGTTGATAGATCCTGCTGGTGCGAAGGTGGCCATTGCCAGCTCAATAATTTCTTTGTTGGCATATGGGAAGAAATGTTCATACTTGATGCAGAGTCAAAAGTGGATAGTAGATTGGGGTAGGGCTAGGGGGTGGGGGCAGGTTAGGTGGACTCATGCGAGGTGTAGTATTAAGTCCCTTGGAGGGACAAATTGTCAGTTGTATTTGGCGGACTGGATGAGTCAGCCCAGATGTGTTTGCCTGTCAGGAGGTAAGCACTATCAGGTGGAGCACCACTGCCCCATATTGGGGCAGCAGGTAGTGGATCCAAGGACCTAAATTGGAAAATTAGTACAGTGAGGCAGTGGTGGAAAATTAACTGTTTTTCAAAAATCGTTTAAAGGTGATGTCAAGTGGAAAGAAAAGTTTAAATACACAAAAATCTAAATACTATTATAGGACAACAATTTAAGTAAAAAATTAACCAAAAGCAACTTTATTGTAAGGTTCATACATTGAGGAAAACACTGCTTCTCGTCAGCTCAGCAAAGTTAAGCCCCAATTGGCACTGTCAGTACTATTATGGGGGACCAAATGGGAATACAGTGTAATCTTATACTACCATCTAGTACTAAAAAAAAGCAACTTTATTATCAGACATAGGGTTTTATTATTTAAAAATATAATGTACACTGTAATATCTAGTACTGCCAGTGGCTCAGAGGCTCACCATATGAAACTTAATTGTAGCTACAAGTAGCTTAATGGGGAGCCTTTCTTTTTTGTAACAATCACTTTAGTTACTACAATTTGATTCAAACAGCAAATTTGGATAATCACACACAGGAAAAATGGGCAACTTTAATAACAAAAATAATGCAACATGGGTGAGCATTGCAGCAAGCGGTGCACTTAATGGTGCAACTAAGGGCAAGAAACGCCCTGGAGGGGGACCAGGAACCCAAGCCATAAAAAATTGCAAACTCAGACACCATCTGGTTTTATGGTATCTACTATAAAGCATGCACAATACATGTACATTCAATTCAACCAACCTTTGTCAAAGGTGGAACATGGGATCAGACTCTTCCTTGGGCATGAGTCACCGACCCTGTGGGAGAAAACATGTGAGGCACAGCCCTCACTTTTCCCTCACGCAGTGTACATAGCCACCAACAACATGGGTTGCAGCTGGATCAATATTGGTTTCAAAACAGCTGATGAAGCTGATGCTGCAGCAAAAATCTGCATGGAAATTGCCCTCCATGAGGGCAAAAAAATTGTGTGCACCGTGCGCACTAGATGGAACAAAGCAAAAACTTTGTTTATCTCCTTTGACTCGCTCCCCACCAACCTTCCTCATAAGGTAAAAGAGGAAGAGCTCCACAAAGGTCTTATGTCCTACATAGAAATCCAACAACTTGAATTACAGTGATTTTACTTGATGCCCAACCTGTGCACAGGCAAAGCTATCGCTGTAATCAACCCCTTCCCAGAAGTGGAAGAGGATTTATCCAGAATTCCCCATGCAGCAGAATTTCACTTCACAGATGGGGGCCAGTCAGCTGCATTCCAAGTTACATCGGAACGCGCACCACCCATTTGCAACCACTGTGGCTCACTGGGCCACAAGGAACATGCATTCCATATAAAAGAGGGCTTAATAGAAAATGATTTTTGTGAAGAAGCTATGGACAAGGATAATGAAAACTTCGCCAAAATTATTGATGGCCACCACCCATTCTGCTGGGGTGAAGTTGGACTATAATACATCGTGGACCCAGTTACAAGTAAACAGCGTAAAGCAGCACAAAAAGCCCGCAAGAGAGCAGCAGCTGAAGCGGCGGCACATGCAGAATCTGCCATTAACCACGGACAAATTTGGGAGGATATTTTGGATATCTACTGAACCAACCAATAAGAATAATATGTCCAGGTTGAAAATTTTCAAAGTAACCAGACTGAGCCACAAAGTGTCATCAG
This sequence comes from Massospora cicadina, assembly GCA_022478985.1. NCBI lineage: Eukaryota > Fungi > Entomophthoromycota > Entomophthoromycetes > Entomophthorales > Entomophthoraceae > Massospora > Massospora cicadina. The sequence goes on from JAKSZP010012414.1 coordinate 33,367, forward strand.
TCATGCACATACTGAGGAACAATGCAACCGCAATTTGGGTGAAAATATGGTGCACAATGCAACAAAGTTGAACCTCAAAAATATAAAATCCAATCAACAACCCGCATCAAATCAACATGAGACCTGTGCAGGAAAAGTTGATGCAAATGCAAAAAACCGCAATTCCCTTGAATCATTGGGTCAGATCAAGGGAACCAACAATTGCAGTGAAAGAGTTGGAGTACAGACGCGGAGCATGGCCAAAATGAGCCACAGTGGGATAGGACCAGAGGGTCCTCCCAACTGCTCCTGAGGTGCTGCGGGCACCTCAGTGTCAATAGGGACGTTAAACATCGTAGGAGCTAGGGCTCATATGTCCCAAGCCAAAAAGCTGGCATTCCTGCGAAAACCTCTTGTAGACATCTTGGCCATCCAAGAAACCCACTGCCTACAAGGGGAAGAAGAATCCTGGTCAACCAGGGTCACACCATCACAATCAGTATGGATGTCTCACTGTGGGGTGATAGTCCAAAACAACAAAAAATTTAAAATTACAAATTCATCATCACACTTGCACGGTCAAGTCCTGGTAGCAACAATCACATGCCAAGATAAAATAATTTCGTTAGCATGTATCTACGCACCGTGCACTGCAACTGAGAGAAAAAAAAATTTGAAAAAATTTCTACTCTCACCCTCCCACCAGATATCATCATGTTAGGCAATTTCAACTGCTGGGATAACCCCAATACAGATTGATGGCCTAATCCCAGGGGATACCCACCTGGACACATTGAATATTGCACAATGAAGGCATCTCTTGGCTTACAGGATGCTCTTCCATACAATTCACCAATCCTTCCCCACATGACAAGACCCAACATATTTGAGGGACTGCTCATATTGATGAGTCATATTGACCACATCCTCATCTCACAATCCCACCACTCAAGAATCTCCAAATTTACAACAAAAAAGATCAATTTTCTGATCACTGATTAGTTACAGTGCAGTTAGTGCCAACCCAATCCCACACACAGGTGTCACCTTGGAGAAAGCTTCACCCAGAAAATATAAGATTGCCTGAGATATCTGACTGGGTTGAAAACAAGGCTACAAACCCAGAATTCACAGCCCCATTCACTTCAGATCCCATCAGAACATGGGAAAATTTCAAAAAAGATTTAATCAACAAAACCCAACATATTGCATCACACAAGTACACCGCGGACACAGCCACAATCAAGCGTACCTTGCCAGAACTAGACCACCTGGAAATAAATACTCCAAGATCTGGCTATAGCCCTAATTGGGGATGCAAATGGGCAGAAATTTCAGCCCAACTTAACAATCTCATCTTCAAACACCAACACAGAATCAAAGTATCAAACAAAGGTAAGTTCATAAAGGAAGGCGAAACCTGTTTGACATACTTTTCCACCAATACCACTCCCGTGGAAACCAGCCCATGTGCACACAGGTCCGCAAGACCAACGGCACCATGGCAACTGATCCTGAGGAGGTCAAGGCGGAAGTACACCGCTACTACACCAAAATTATATCGCAATATGCCAACAGATCTACAAAAAATTAAAGAATTTATTTAAACTGCCAAGATACAAAGTACACCACCAAATTACAATATACTATCCCTTATTACATGGGAGGAGCTTTAAGAAACAATTCGCGGTGCACCACATAGGAAATGCCCAGGGTCTGATGGGATACCCTACAAATTTTACAAAAAATATTTTCAACAAATCGCCCCCCTCCTATTGGCATCAATGAACCAGAGTTTGTTGGAAACACGCCTATTACCAGGAGGCCATGAATCCTACGTTATAACCTTGTATAAAAAGGGTGACAAGTTGGACCTGGCCAACTGGCGCCCAATTGCACTCTCCAACACTGACACAAGAATTCTAACAAAAATTCTATCATCTAGATTAGGCGCAATTGCATCTGATGTCCTATCACCCAACCAGTTTGGGTTTATACCAGGGCGTTTAATATGGAACAACATACACCCTGTTGCAAACATTTGCCAATTTAAAACAACTGGTGCCCTGGTCTTCTTGGATCAGGAAAAGGCGTATGACCGTTTTAGCTGGCCATACCTAAAAGAATGTCTACATGCCTTCAAACTCCCACCAAGATTCATAAAATGGGCGATGCTCCTAACAGAATCTGCAACCATGGCTGATGCGGCCCTGGATTCCTAACAAACAATATCAAACCACACAGAGGGCTCAAACAAGGGGATCCCCTCAGCCCACTGCTATACAATTTCAGCTTTGACCCACTCCTCCGAGTAACTGATTCACATCTCATGGGGATAACCGCACAAGGACAACCAACAGTCAAGATACTGGCCTTTGCAGATGACTGCGTAGCAGGTATAGCAAACAATGAAGATGCCTGACAGCTGGAACACACTCTAGAGGAATACTCCAAGGTGAGCAATGCATTGCTTAACAAAAGGAAGACAGAAATCATCCTCTTAGGCAAATACACAAACAATTGGGCCACAACATCAGAACCTCACACCAACACTCGAAGAAAAAACCCAATTATTTTACCCTTTGCAACACCTCCCACCACCACTCCTGTCCGACACCTTGGAATCTGGGTAGAATCAGGGGATATGCAAATGAGACAATGGAAAGTAACCTGTTACAACGGGTATCCAAACGCGTAGCCTCCCTTAGGGGAGAACCTCAGGACTAACAGGACGAGTTACAGTTGCTAACTCGCTCATCCTCCCAATAATGTGGTACCAGGCCCATGCAATAGCCTTCTCACCTACCTTTATAACCTCAATTTGCGCGCTTATCCAGGGTGGCTGTGGCCTGGCATCACCCTCCTATACAGATGGAAACTCTATTTGGCCCACGCTCAAGCGGAGGCATGGGACTAATAGATTTTGAGAGCCATGCTAATCACATCCTATGTACCTGGATAAAGGAATTCTTGCTCCAGACCTTCCGCAACAACATTGGTCCAGAGCAGCAAGGACTAACTTTGCACAGGCGCTCAAATTAACCAACCCACATAGTCCACCCAGACTACTTTCATACCTTGACAAGCACCCTACTGCAACAGGTCCGCATGGAACCTCCCCTCATTTCAAACATATCCTCCAAACTATCCGCCATATGGGATGGACCTTAGAGAACATGGGTACTATACGGGGAAGGGGACGACCCAGCCCCCAATTCAAATTAAGAAACCTAGAAAACCACCCCCAAAGGGATATGCTCGCAACAACCCCAAGCATAGCTAGGATAGAATACCTAGATATGATGGACATTCCCTATGATTTAACCACACATTGAAAGCAATGTGGAAAATGACACACCACCCACTCCTACAGCTAAGGATAAGAGCAAACGCCTGGCGCTGTTTGAGAAGGACCTATAGGATGGCGGACCGCTCCAACTCCCTCCACAAAACATGTGCAGTATGTGGAGGGGAGGGATCCCTACATTACCACCTAGAAACATGCCCCCAACCAAAGCTATATGGCAGGAAGTCGCACGCCTGTTCAAGATTCAAAACGAACAGGAATTCTCAATATTAAAAAGTATCTTGCACTCCAGATTGAGTCACCAATCCCATCTACCCTCCGTTCCCTAATAATACCCATTTCAATGTGGACAATACACACAATTGCATTAGATGCGTTCAAGGGCACGGTCCCAACCATACATGGGATTATTAACATATTCCATGTCCACTTACTAGAGCACTTCCAAGCCTGGCTCTATGGATATATGAGACCAGGACAAAAAGCGCTCATAGAATCATGATTCCCACTCTGGTTCCTCCACACAGACCCTTTCCTTCACACCTGCTCCATAGCAGGGGAAGCCCCCTCGGAGTAGTGCACCAACCCCCCCATACCTGGCAGTCCCGCTGGCAAACGGGGTAACTTGAGTACCCTGGGGTGCCCAATTTTTATATTTGTTAGTTATTCTCTTAGTTTCACATATATTCGGTAATGTCTGTCCCCTGGTCAGCTTACCTCGGTTAAATAAAATACAAGTAGCTTACTGGGTAAAAAGTCCCCTTCTATATGACAATTTCGCTCAGATATGCACTCTCTGCCAAAGTTCTCATTGGTACTTTCCATACTTACTAAGAAGCACTTAAGTGTGGCAGACTATCAGCTCAATATCCAAATTAGGTCAAAAAAGCAAGTGATAGTGCTTGGGGCTTTTTATTCTAAGAACAATATTCCAGTTTAAATTGAAATATAGCCAGATGGCCATTATAGGGACCCTATAACTGATTATTCTATGCTGGTGCAGGGCAAGGTAAACGTTTCCATTAAAATAATAAAATAAGAAATATGACAATTGAGGCCATGGATTTCAATAACCAGCAAATTAAGGAATTGAGAGTTACTCCAGTGGGAATTATATACTTGATCCGCCATTGTAGTATCTATTGAATAACAACCCCAGCAGAGTTACCAAAGAAGTTAATACAACTTTTGCAATTACATATAATGTCAGGAGCTTCAAGGTGAAATAAGATATAACAATCAATTGAACACTGTATCTAAAGTTTAGAGCAAAAACCAAAATAAATTCTATAATATAATAAATAACTGATGGTTGGTCAAGCCAAATACAACAGATACCATGCGTTTCATCATCTTCTTCCTACCATTTTATTAATATATCATCAATTCTAATTCTCTTTGTTGGGTTATAATAACTACTGCTGTTGACTAATTCTTCTTGTTTGCATTATTTAGTGGTATGCACCTCTGCCAGAAAGAGTTGTTGGGCCTTTAATGCATCTTGTTGTGCAATGGATACTGGATCTTATAGATGTGACGGTTGAGATTTTCCCTCAACATCACATTGCCATGATCTTTGATAAGACAGGACAAGCTGATGTGGAAGAAGAAGGGGTGAGAGAGCATTAGTCTTGGCTAGACCCCAGGTTGGGACTGAGACTGGGGAAGGATGGCAGTTAGAACTTTCGTCAGGCCTGGGGTCAAACCAGATGGTTTTGAAGTGGGTGAGTTCTAGATTAAAGGTGAAACAAATCAGAATTGGATCAGATTTTGGGTGTGGTGGTTCAGCCACTACAGAATTCAATTCGGCCTAGAACAATGGGAGGTTGTTTATGGCATACCTCAAAAGACATAGTGTCAGGCATGATGGACGAGCTTGATCTAAGCTTGCAGCAGAGAGCTATAAGAGAAGGGGCTAGAGAATGGGAGGCTCTCTAGTTCCACTTTTATCAACTTGCCTATATTATATCCAATAAAGCTGTTCTTGAGCCTTTTTATTTTTATCATTATCTTCCAAGGTCTATATTGGAATATTTAATCTAACAGCAGCCATGTTTGGTTTATACAAACAAGAGGTGGACTTTGAGAGCAAGTTTGGGAAGACTATTGCCTCCCTATACACCTTGTCTTGGAGTCAGGGCATGTTGCTTGGGGTAAGCATACTTACAACAGTCCTCTAAGGGGTGTTCATCCCTAGCGCCTGTAGCACATGCACCAAAAGAATGGTCTCAGGGACCTTGTCCGCCTATGGTCGTTGACTTGGGTCCTGCTTCTCAATTCATTCGTGGCTCATTGTAAGGAGCCAGTGCGTTACATTAGGGGCAGTTAGATGTATTGGCGGTGGCCCAGTATATGGTTGCTGGTAGTGCATTAGCCCAATTATGTAGTGATTGGTGTTGCACTGCATAAGAGTGTGTGTACAGTGGGTAGTGTACCAAAGCGCTCCCCATATGGCTTGGAGGTGGGTTGTAGTACCAGTAGGGGAAAACTGAGAAAAATTTGCCTGCCTTGGGGCCAGATATATATCATGGCTTCTTTGGGTATCCTGGCGGGACATATTCCATTTAGGTGACCACTTTACACCAACATCAGGAGTTCCATCGCTGCCTAAAATGATGTCCAGGTTTGTTGCAGTTTTTAGAAGAGGAGGTTGCTTCACAGATGTTGTCCCTGCACTAACATTATATGTAATTGCTTTTAATTGAAAGGGCAATAATCTGTTCAGTGAACTTAGAGAGAGGAATGATTGTATATGATTTTAGATGTTCTTGCCATCAAGCTCTACTTTTTCTTTTATGGTTATTGAGGTTTGGGTTTGCCCAACCATATGATATCAACCTCAGCTATATTACTCATAATGCCAATTGACCTCACTGCTACCTTTTTCCACTATCTGTATCCTTTGCATATCATTTCCCATCTACCTGCCATCAAATATTATGCTAACATTCTCTGGCCCAAATCCAAGCGATTATTAATCTTCTATATGATCCTGACTTCTAGTGAATAATCTTTATCCACTTTTCAACTGAATGTCTAGTTCCCAAAACCAGTTCTGTTAACATCAATTGGGGATTACCAATGATCCAGCCAAATCTGTACTAAATATCCTTATCAACTGATACCCTAAGTATGTGCCCAATGTTGTACAAATGATTACAAAGATCTGCCTGATGTCAGACAGACAAACACTAAGCTCTGCCCAACTTTTGTCAGACAACCGTCAGATCTCAGAAGCATTGTCCACAGCATATTATAAAATTATAAATAGAAAACACCAAAAGATTTGGAAGCTGCATGGAAGGCTGACTCACGAGAGTACAGGATATAAATTGGATTGGCCTTGTATATGAAAAGGACAAATGTGGTGACATATATTCTGATAGATCTTCAGTGTTTAAAGTACACAATAAGACAGTCAGATTTCGAGAATTTGCTTTTATTAAAGGCTTATTTTTATCAAGCTTTACATTTTTTTAAAGGTATACTGTATTCATACAGCTACACCTATCTGAGTGCAAGTACACCTGTGCCAATATCACCAGTTGCAGTCCAAAAACAACATTGGTATTTCTGGTTGTCAATTTGGTTGGCTGGCAGCGGGCTAGCCATGCATCCTGGCAGCAGATTTTTATTTTATGGTCAGTGCATGAAAATTGTGCTATGAGGACTGCATTAAGGCATATTTCTTCTGCTGCATCAAGAAACCATTCTAATAACTGTTAGTCCATATCATCACAATGTAAGTTGCCAAAATGGTGCCATTGTCTTTATGATGTCATTACATGGCCAGAAATTAGTTGATTTTGTTATATTCCTTAAGTTACATTTAGTGGAACTTATCATGGAGTTGTGTGGTCAATATATGGAACTTAGCATAAGCACATTCTTACCATTGATCCCATGTGTCAAACAGGAGGTTGGCACTGTGCCATCTTCTTTCTGCACTGTTGAGGAGGCTTGGCATTTTGAATAATTGCTTCGCATCACCTACTTCATAGTTATCTTCCCATGAGTTGTAAGCCTTCAACCATTCACTGATTAGGCTACTTTTTAATTTTTATAGGATTTGCCAGTTGTAACGATGCATCAGCGTCAAGGTCATGGTCTGGCTCTAGAAGGGGTTTGCAGGTAGACCCTTGCAGTCTCATCATTTTGTTGCAGAGGTAGCAAATTCCACCAGATCCTGTGAGGGGTTGCCAGAATGGCAGCGTGATTATCTGAATTCTCCAATTTGTCATTTTGACAGTTATCATCTGTCATCCTAGAAGTTATTGTATTAAATGCCCATGAAAAGTTTTTTATTAAATTGAATAAAAATGCAAAGTATATTTGGACTCTATATTCTGTTCATATTATTGAGAGACTAACAATGGTTTTATACCTTCTATGGAGTTTCAGAGCCTAGAAGATTCTAGTATTGTTGGAAGAACTCAGGATAAAAATAAATATTCCTTAAACTGTTAAATTAATGATTTATCAGATACTAATAATTTTTAAAGTGTTTAACACTAATCACTAATGCCCACTAAGAAGTGGTATAGCGGCTAATCCATCCTCTATTTTGGGATCTTCTGGGTTGCTTAGATATCACCAAAATTAAAACTTTTCTTTCTCGATGCAATCACTTTTACAACCTATTCAATTCAATACTGAATCTAGTTTGATAATCTCACAGAGGAGATTAGTCTGCGCCCATGACAGGGAGCAGTTGGGAAAACAAGGTAAGAGGAGCAGGTGGAAGGCCTGCGGCCTCCAACATTCAAAAACGCCCTGGAGAGTCTGGTGGAATTGATATAAATTTTAAAAAACCAGCGGTCACTATTTCCCCAGAGATACTCGCATGGCAAGCACGATGCAACCAGTACATCAACATGCCACACTCCCAGCCACTTTTGTCGGTGGAATTTGGAGTCCGCGTGTTTCTGGACATCAAAAAACGGCCCTATGGGAAAAATTTTGTGAAGATGTGCACACAATTTTCCTGACCGCGGTGTACGTTGCACCTCACTCCATGTCATGCGGTTGGCTGGACCTAGGTTTTGAAAGCAAAAAGGCAGCAGATGAGGCTGCAGCGGTATGTGTAGTGGTCGACCTCCCTGAAGGGCAACAGGTCATCGAAACCAAATGCACCAGATGGACAAAATCAAACCAAATTTTCCTCACGTTTGACTTTTTGCCTACTACGGTAAAACGTGACATGTTGGAACAACACCTGAAAGAGGGTCTCGCCGTATATGGCGAAATACAATCTTTTGAAATGCAACGCTTCACGCTGATGCCATACCTGTGCACCAGCAAAGCCATCGCAGTTCTGACCCCAACTGAGGAGATCGTGAAGGACCTAACCCAGATCCTGCACTCCACTTTTATTGATATGCAGGGCATACCACCCATTCTGGGTGACTGTGGACAGCGCGCCCCCATTTGCACCCACTGTGATTCGTTTGGCCATAAGGCGCATGCATGCCCCATCAAGGAGGGCATCACATTCCAGGAGCACCCCTCAGCGGCCATGGCCAGCGGAGAGGCGCACTACAAACCAACTGCAAGCACCAAGGAGGCTTTCCCGTGATGAGCACAAGGCTGCTACCTACTGGTAAAGCCTATCTCCCCACAAGGGTGGAAGAAGGCCAAGAAGGCCTGTAGGGCTGTGGCCAAGGAAGCGGCCAAGGCCACCACTGTTATCCCACACTCACAACGCCAGGAAGACATGGAAACCTTTGTGGTGGAAGCAACTTGGGAATCCATCAACCAATCAGATTGGGAAGCCCATGCTAAGAGGGCCACTCAATCCGAGGATCCGTGGGATATTTGATCTCACCCAATAGTTGCACCCAAGCTCCAATTGAAACTGACTTGGGACCCATACCAACTGAAAAAAAAATTTTGCCCCACTCAACGGTGCACCAAACTCATCCGCACCACAAATAATTCATCCGACGTCAGGAAAACAAAAGTGAAGGCTAAAGCCAACGTGACTCTTTCTGCAAAAATCAACAAAAACTCTGATAGCATTGCTGCTAACACCCGCGCTGCTGTGAAGGCCCGTGGGGAGCTAGAAGAGGCTGGTGGTCCCAGGTGCCCACCCCCTTGCACCTAAGGTGTGATGGGGGAAACCTTCACTTTAGGGACGTTGAATATCGCCGGACTCAAGGCCTCCCCATCCTGGGCTAGGAAACTGAGTTTTTTACAACACAATTTACCCGTGGATATCCTGGCCATCCAGGAGTCCCACTATCCATGAGGTTCCAAGGAAACTTGGAAAACAATGCTCCTCCCATCCCTATCCTTTTGGTTGAAGCACTGTGGGGTGCTAATTCAGAAAAACAATTTTTTCAAATTTTTATCCTCAGAAACATTCCTAAATGGCTGAGTGCTTGATGTCTCTTTCTCGTGGGCTGACATAGCACACGCAATTGTCAACATCTATGCCCCAAACAGTGCACATGAGCATCAGGAATTTTTCTCATCAGTCAATTTCCTCCTGATACCCCCAGACTCTTTCCTGGTCAGTGACATGAACTGCTGGCTAAACACACCAACGGACTGGTGGCCTTCCTCACCCCACGCCCCCCAGGGTCACATAGAACTACGCGTTCAAAAGGCCACCCTTGGGCTAATGGATGCGCTGCCACGACATGCCCCACTGCTTGAAAACATGACGCGTCCCCACATCCACAATGGCCAATTAAGGTCCATGACCCGCATCAACCTTATTCTAACGCTGGCAAAATTCCAACCCCACATCTCCCACTTCAAAACAACAAAAATGGAATTCTCCAATCATCGGCTGGTCTTGCTAACCTACACCTACCTGTCACATCTGCTAAGGCCCCACATTGGTGCAAAATCCGCCCCCCCGAGCTTGCATCGCCAGGATTTTCCATGTGGGTGGAAGAGGCAACTTTGGCAAAAAAGTTTGTTGCACCGTTTTGTGCAGACCCCATTTCTACATGGGCAACTTTCAAAGATGACACCATCTGCCACTATCACCATCTCTCCTCCAGATGCTCACGAGCCACATTGGTGGTTATCTCACGCTTTGGCAGAATTGGCACATTTGGAGTCCAACATCACAGTTACCGGATACAGCTCTGCATGGGGCTGGAAGTGGGCAGAGGCAGCTGCCCACCTCAACGCACTTAAAGGACAACACAAACATTGGGTTTGTGTTCAGTACAGGGCCACACGCATCACAAAAGGCGACAAGTGCACCGCACATTTCTTTAAAAAAATTTCACACCACGCCAGCTCGTGGCCTGCACGCAGGTGTAAAGATCGGACAATTCCATTGTGGATACACTGGCCAAAGTGGCAATCAAAATGCAAAGGTATTACTCCGAGTTATACCAATCTGATCCAATTCAGCTGGCCGAAGTGGCAGAATTTCTCAACTGAGCCCACATCTGCACCATTTTCTGATACCCAGAAATTATGAATTTGATTACTCTGAACAAATTATGGACAGCCATTCGCGGTGCGCCAAACTGAAAATGCCCAGGCCCAGATGGCATTTCCATATGAGTTCTATAAAAAATACTTCAAAGTATATCCCCATTGTTGCTCTCCTCACTTAACCAAAGCCTGTTGGAAACACGCCTCTTACCAGGAGGACATGAGGCCTTTACCATCACACTATTCAAGAAAGGGGATAAGCTAGACTTAGCCAACTGGCACCCCATTTCTCTAACAAACACAGACACTAAAATTTTAACAAAAATCATGGCTAACTGTTTAGAGACTGCAGCATCTGCCACCATTTTTCCAGAACAATTCAGTTTCATACCCAGAAGGTCGATTTGGGATAACGTGCACTCTGTGGCCAATGTATGTCAGTCCAGAGCCTCTGGGGCACTTGTATTTTTGGACCAACAAAAGGCCTATGATAGAGTAAACTGGGAATACCTTAGGGCCTGCCTCCATCAATTCCGCCTACCCCCTCGCTTCATCAACTGGAAATGCTGCTCACGGAATCTGCAACAATGGCAGTATGTGGCCCTGGCTTCCTAACAGAAGTAGTCTGCCCTCAAAGGGGCTTGCGACAAGGGGACCCCCTTAGCCCACTCTTATACAACTTCAGCCTTGACCCACTACTGCAAAATGTGAATGCCCAACTCACTGGGGTCCATGTGCCAGGCCAAGCCCCAGTCAAGATAATGGCGTTCGCAGATGATTGTGTGGTTGGGGTGTCTAATAATCAAGATGCACGCGCATGAAGCTCTCATCCAGGAATATTCCCGGGTAAGCAACATGACACTGAACGCCTCCAAAACCGAAATCGTCCTCCTTGGTCGGTTTCAGAACTGCTGGACCCCAGTAATTAGTTCCCAACCTGGCCCGTCTGCTCGCCAACATCCTCGCCCTACTAACTCAACCCACACCGCTCCACTAGTGCTCCCCTTTGTGCCACGTCCTACCATAGGACCGGTATGCCATCTGAGCATGTGGATGGAGGTAGGCGGATATGCGTCAGCAGTAATGGAGTGCCATATTCTGGACAACGTGACAAAGCGAATTGCCTCTCTCAGAGCCCACCCTACTTCCCTTACTGGCAGGGTTGTCTTAGCCAACTCTATGCTCCTCTCCAAAGTCTTGTTTGGAGTTCACGCCATCCCCTTCTCCCCAAGCTTCTTCAAATCCTTGTATGCCTTGCTGCAAGGATGGCTTTGGTCAGGCCGCCCTCCACCAGAGCGGCTAGAGGTCATGTTTGGCCCTCATCATCATGGTGGCATGGGCCTTCTCGACTTCAAAGCCCATGCTGCCACGATCCTGGCACCTGGATTGCGGCTGTCACCGCCCCTACACTCCCCTCCCAACACTGGTCCCGCGCAGCCCGCTCCAACTTCTCCTGCGCCTTGGGCCTCAACAATCCATCAAACCCCCACTCCCTGATGAAATACCTCGCATCACACACATCAGCTACAGGTCCTCACGGGACCAAAACCCACTACAAACGAATCCTACCCTATGCGGAGCGCTGAGTGGAGAATTTGTATTAGCGGACATACAACCCAAAGAGGCCGCCCCTTTCCTCAGTTCACACAAGAGGTACAGGGGCTACCCATCCATGACGGCGTGATCCCCATTTGGCCCCATGTCCTATCCAGGGTGGACTACCTGGACATGATGTACATCCCTTACTCCATTGAGATCCAAAAAACTATCTGGAAATACGCACACCATCCTCTGTTGCAGCCTCAAGTCCGCTCCCATGTGTGGCGCTGCCTGAGGCGGGTGTATCATACAGCTGAGCGCTCTAACGCTTTACACTCATTCTGTGTCGTGTGTGGCCAGTATGGAACGCTGTTCCACCGCCTGGAGAAGTGCACTACCTCTAAAGTGATATGGCGCATTTCAACGTCTTTTGGGCCAGGATCAAACGCATCCCTTCAGTCTGTCAAGCGATATGTTTGCTCTATCAATGGCCTCCTCCCTTCCACCCTCCCTCCATGCTTTGGTGGTTGCAATCGCCATGTGGACCATCCACACGATTGTCTTAGATGCCATCGCAGGCTCCACCCGCACCCTCCCAGAAGCTGTCCACAGATTCTGGTCTCATCTGGTGGACCACTTTCAAGCGTGGATGTTTGGACACCTCCCACCACATCGCTGACAGCTGGTCTCCTCCTGGTTCCCAGTTTGGTTCATCAAATCAGACCCCTTCCTCCACACGTTCCCTCCCCTTCCCCATAAGTGGCGTTCCCGCTGGCAACAAGAGATAGCATCACTTCTCTGGGGTGCCTCCCCTGGTACTAGGTTTCGTCTCTTCTGAGTCATATTTGGAAGTGTCCATCCCATGGTCAGCCTTCCCTGCAATAAATTTAAATACATATCAACAAAATTAGCAACAATGATTGAGGGGTTGTTTTATTAACATCAACACTGGTAGATAGACTTAGATTAAAGTGATCTAAAGTCTTAAAAAACATATTTTAGCAAATTAAAGTTTATCTGAGGGGCAGCATGGTGGAAACAATAGAATTCTAAATTAAATATCTAAGAAAATGCCACCCCAGAATTATAAAGCAAACCTCACAATTAAATAAGTAGAATAATTTAGGTGTGAAAGCCTAATCAATCCCAGCTATAGTGACTGGCAAAGGACTAACTTAAACTAAAATTTAATATAAATAAATTCAGTTTAATTAATTTTTAACGAAGAAGTCAGATTACTTCCTTTGCTCATATGAAACTCCCTTAGAACTTGGCATTAGGAAAACCATGACAAGCAAAACCATTTATTATAAATATTTCTTTTTCCTAACTCCTACCTCAGATTGTTGAAGTGTTTCATTTATTATATAATACTTTTATGATAATTGTTGTTAGGATGAAACATTTCAAGAGAAACATTGACTCTTAGATTGGTTGCTTCAGCAGCCACAACAGTAGGCACAGACTACTCAGCTGTGCCTAATCAGAATTTAGGTGTGTGGAATTGGGGATGTGTTTTTTCATTGTGGGGTGTGGCTTTCAACAGTTTGGTTTAAACTAGCCTAAAGGTTCCTCTACCCTTGAGGCCATCAAAAGTGACCCTTGGGTGGTATCAACTTGGAAAGCACAAAAACCGCAGATTTTTTAATATAAAAGTTTAACTAAATAAATCAAAAAAAGAAAATTAAGTGATATAAGTTTTAAAAAAATTTTAGAAAATAACTCAACATTTTACCATAGATAGGATGCTTGTAAGTCCATGGAAAGTCCCCTGTGCATAGATTGGTCACTCTTCCCATTTCTGAGCAAAAGGGGCCAAAGAGGATGGCATATCCTCATCACCCAGGGCGACCTTGCCCATGTGGTAGACAAGCACTGGGTAACAGCTTTCCCTCTTAGGATCCCTCTGTCAGGGTAAAGCCTGACATAAGAGGAATTCCTGAGATTTCAGATACAATTCTTCATATCAAGAAGATTTGTGCTGAAGTTAAATCGATTATTTGCATATCAAATAATGATTGCAATGAGTTTTGTTCAGTTAATCGCTTAATTTACCCTAATTGCAATGATATTGAGTCAATTAATCGCACCAAAACAAATTTACAATGAGACTGAGATGATTCCTACTGTTTTCAAAATCACATGCAAGGCGCAATCCCATAAGCTCAAAAGAATTATATTGTTTCACTCAAATAATCAATTAAGCTTAGGAAAGTCCAGGAAGTTGGATGGGATATAAAACTAGACTATTCAGATGGTTAGTCTTTGCGGTCAATAAAATATTATCATATGCTAAACTTCTTAAATACATATTTTAATTATAACAGTTCCATATACCATATATTTAACAAGCTATACAGTCTAACCAATTATTCCATGGGTGCAGAAACACCTATACCAGAACAAATCCCTCTTCCATTACTTCCACTTCCAAACATAGCTGGTGTACTAGCTTTAACAGGAATGGGAGTGGTTGAAGCAATCCTTCCTTCTTTAGGGTTAAACCGCCCAATTGCCCTTGCCATTCTCTACGTGGTATGCATTTCCCCTTTGTTATACTGGACCTTTAGCTCAGGGTTAGCAGGTTCACAGCTTGCTATGACAAACTGGGATAAAGTAGTATCAGTCCCTGACACCCTCCCCTGGTACCTTCACTCACCTCAGCTGAACTCATTAGCTGGATTAAGGAAATCTGTGCCAAGATCATCAAATCTAAGTCAATTGATCTGAAACCAATGGAAATCAAGCTTGACTATTGGAATCCACATAGTCAAAAAGGGGTGAAGATTGGATTATCAGCTGGAATTGCTGACAGTTTTGATTCAGCCAGCAGTGCAATCATCAACATTAACCCCCTCTCAAAATCATTGGGGATGATCCCCAATGTGCAGGTAGTAGCATTGTGCACCATTGATGATAGTTTGAAGCTCCCATCTGGTAAATTGGGAGTTGGGGCTGATGCAGTGATTTTGACCAAACAAACAGCCCAGTGACTGGGCATGGGCGTGTTGGGCATCCTGAACTCATTCTCACCCAATTGGGACCGCCCCTATGTGAGGTGGCCCTGGGGGATTCCCGTTGCTCATTGGGCTAGACGCCAACCAACCACCAGAAATGCAGTCAAGTCTCAGTTCAGGTGTTTGAGGTTAAACCAACAGTGACTCAGCCTGCTGCCAAAACCTTTGATGTCAGTTTCTATTGAGATTATCTGCCCCCATCCCCAAATAATTTGCCAGTTAGGTCAAACTTGAGGGACCCAATACCTACTTGTTCCCGCATCAATTGACCACTATTTAATCAGTTGCATAACACTGAGAAAATTGTTGGTCAATTTTTCTTTCTTTATTTTCCATTAAAAATACTTTTCTTAACTTTGGTCTTTATGCTGAAAAATAAACCGCCCTTTCTGCTGGCACTTCAACACCCCTCATGGTTATTGGCCATATCCATCTGGTATTTTATTATGTGCCTGTACAAGATTATGGCTCATCGGCAGTTATTGGTGAAACTCCTCTCTAGTTTCATATCTGTTGCACCAGCAGCAGTGCCTTTGGCATTCAAGTTTGCCATTTGGGTGCTCCAGCACCTAGGATGGCAGGCTGGTCCAATTCTAACTTGCTGTTTGCCTGAAATAATTGACCAACCATTATTCCTAACCATTTCCACCTATCTCATAGATATTGGCGCAGCATTGGTCCCTTCTTTTCAACTTAACCAGGTTGTGAAGAAAATTTTTCACCTGGCCATGATAGCCTAGTTCCACTCAAAACGTCCAACCCACACCCCATAGTTGCCGTGGCTATTGTGCCCATGTCAGTAGGTTCTGACAATCTGACTTTCGATGGGCTTACTCCCCTCATGAACCTAGCGGTTTCCCCTAACTCTACTACCATCTCTTCAGTATTTCTGGATTCAACTACAACTACAAATAAAGAGAACTTTACTTAATTCTTACTACCCATGAAGATTAGTGTCAGGTCCCATCACGTTTCCTTTGAGGCTTTTGTGGATACCAGAGCTGCGGGCAATTTTATGAGTGTTGAACTAGCCCAACAATTGGAACTTGACCTGGATGTAGGTCCTTTGGTGATGGTTGCTTCTTCAGCCTCCCAGACCTCATGCCTAGTCCGCTGGCCAGTTTCGTTCTCAGTACATCAGTTCAGCTTTTGTGATCAGTTCTCAGCAATGCCAAACTCGATGTTTCCAGTTATCTTGGGGGTTGGATGGTGGCTCTAGCAACATGTTAAGATTTATCTGGAGTCAAATATGTTATCATTTGCCAATGATCAAATGGAGGGAGAATTTCCCTTAGTTAATACCCTTAAGAAAACCCAAGGTCGCAGCACCATTACTTCCCTCAATTCCCCTTCAGTACTTCCATCTGATTTTCCTGAAGGATTGATGTGCTATCGGAGTATCTTTGATTCTGAGAAGGCAGACCATCTTCCCCCACACACTAAATGTTAATTTCTCGGCGTCTAGGTTTGCTGTCGCCAAGTTGGATTTGCACAGGGTATAGCCACTGAAAAACCCAATTGAATGATTTGAGGATTGCCAATTCTTATAATAAAACTAAATAAAATATATATGGAGCTATTGCCCCTTATTTCTTTCTTTATTTTAGATATCTCGCAGCCCGTTCTGCGCTTCTCTTCCTCAGGATAGACCATCCCCTCTGTAATCTTCCATCAGGCTCTTTATACCTTGATTCCCCAGCCAGATGCATCCTCAGCTTGGTATCTTCTATTCTTCATCCTATTTGAGTTGCTCTCATTCATATCAAACCTTAACGTAATTCCTCTTGATTCGCCAAATGTTCTCATTTTTCTCAAAAATAATTCATGTATCCCCTTTTCATAAATCTCAAGACTCATATTGATTCCCCTGTGATCCGCCAATATGGGTAGTATATCATCCAGCCATATCAACTTCCTGACTCTAAATTTGACCTAGGATTCCAAACAATGGTACAGTTTAGTGAACATCAACTACCCTTTGTATCTGCACATGGCAGAAGAGGAGGTTGCTCTTAACACCTGGCTAGATGATATGCTCAAAAAAGGTTGGTTGTTTAAAAAGACGTCACCAATTGCCTCCCTCATCGTTTTTGCCAAGAAGGCCAATAGTTCTCTCTACCCCTGCGTGGACTATGGCCACCTAAATAAAATTACAGTGAGCAATCCCTACCCTTTACCCCTTGAGCAGACTATCAGTCAAGTGATTGCAAACTCTCGCATGTTCTCCAAATTTGATCTTGTCGATGCCTTTAACCAAATAAGGGTAATGGAAGGTCAAGAATGGCTTACTGTGATTTGTACTAAACAAGGTATCTTTCAGTTCTGCGTAAAGCCCTTCAGGCTGAAGAACGCGCCTGTCATGGTTGGATGACTTAATAGTGGGAACTGATGCTAAGGATAAGGCTGGGCGACAGGAGGCCCAGAAGGTGAAACTTTAGGCTCTTCCTGACCTGAAACACACCTTAGATCAACGCTGGGTGCAAGCCAAGCATGCCCAGGTTGATACTAATGGGGTGCAAAACGCCCATCCTCTTATCTTGGCCCATGCACTAAAACGAACGATTTGCATTACAAATGAAGATGGTTCAATTAAGTTAATTGGAGAGCAAGGGTTCAAATCCCGTTCAAGTTATGAAATTTTAAGTTCAGGTAAAATATGGCTTCAATCGATTACTTGATTGAAGGCACTTTTGGTGTATTTTACAAAAATGGATGGAAGCGTCTGTTTATTGGAGTGTCAAGGCTTGGGCGCACTTCTGCAGAACCTGAATTTCCTCAGCCCACTTTAAATATGTTTATTGCAACCAATATTCCTTGTTGGTTGACTCTCTTAAAATAAAAATTAACTGTTATTTTACGTTTTACTCATGGTCCCTTGGGCAAACTTGGTCGGCAGACCTCTTTGGGGAGGTCTCCAACTATGTGGACCACTACCTTTTATCACAATTCACCAAAATCCCAGGTGATCCCTTGGGCCGCCCAGGTCCCCTCCAGATCGAGGCACCCAAGCCCCCTGACGCCAAGTTACACTTGATTATGGACTCCCATCTGGGGTCCACTCAAGCGGTTATGTTCCTCACTTACCTGGTACTATATGTTGCGCTATACACCCTTGCCTGGGGTACCTTTTGCACTGGCACCATTTGAGGTGTCTTCTTTCCCTTTTTCTTAACAGCTAGTTCCCTAGCAATGTGGGTTTGCATCCCACATCACCGTGCTGGGAACGAGAGAGTTACAGACACTCTCCTGACAGCGCCAGCCACCTTCAATGAATGATCAATAGTGTGCTGGGTGACCTCCAGTTTACATGCGTGGTCACATACATTGATGACATCCTGGTTCATTCCACAACTCCCAAGCAACACGATAAAGACTTAGAAGCGGTTGTGGCTGCTTTGCACAAAGCGGGCCTGTTCCTCAAGCCTTCAAAATGCGAGTTTTATAAAGAGGAAGTTACCTTTCTTGGGAACCTGGTCTTAAAAGATGGTTACATGGCTCTGCCCAACAAGTTTGATACCATCTGCGAGTGGCTGAATCCAACAATCCAGAAACAATTATGGACTTTCTTGGGTACCATTATTTTCCTAAAAAAATATTCTCTGGCTCTTTCCCAGTTAGCTGCTCCGCTCCACCCTCTCATGGATAAGAGTGTGCCTTTCCGCTGGACCTCCAAATGCCAGCAGGCCTTTGAGTCAATTAAAGAAATATTCTTATCACCCCCTATCCTAAAACACGCAGACCTCTCCAAACCATATATTGTCGCTTGTGATGCTTCAGAAGTAGCAGTTGGGGAAGTTCTGCTCCAGGGGAATGATGGCTTAGAACATCCGGTTGTTTACTTTTCCCAGAAATTTACTTCAACTGAGCAATCATGGGCCATTTATGATAAGGAATTGGCAGCTGTAGCATAGGCATTGACTTATTGGCGGTACCTGTTACAAGGTGCCCAGCATGAGTTAACTGTGCATATGGACCACCAAGCCCTTTTATATTTCCAGAAACCTCAATAATTGGCACACAGACAGTCTCATACTTATTGGGATCTATGCAGCTCCAAATTTTAAATACAAATTTGTGAAAGGTGCATTGAATGTGCTTCCTGACTTCCTTAGCCATAACCCAGCCCATTGCCCCACAGACTTGGAGGAAGTGGACTTGGTTACTGTGATCCCCACCACCAAAATCCTATATATGGTTCCACCTATGGTCACCTGCATAGATTTGGCTCCGGATGCTCTGCTCATTTCACAGGTTTTGGCAGCTCAGATGTCCTGCCCCAAAGAGGTGGAGTTACTCGATCAATTGTCCCTTCAAACCCACAAACGTTCCCTGTATTCCTTGGTGAGGGGTCTCATTTATTTTAGGTCGCAGGTTTGGGTTCCTCCTTCTCTTAGAATCAAGGTGTTTTGAGTGCATCATGACCCTCCCACAATTGGCCATCTGGGAACAAGAGATGCATTGAATTGATCAAGCGGACTTATAGCTGGGCAGGTTTAACTAAGGAAGTCCCAGCCTGGATTGCCAATTGCGTTACCTGCGCTCAAGCCAAGTTGGACCACTCAGGAAGAAATGGCCTCCTACATCCCTTACAACAGGCGGAGGGTCCATTGACATCGGTGTCCATGGATTTTATTGTCAAACTCCCCTGTTCAAAGGGGTTTACGGCGGTGATGGTTGTGGTCAATCGCTTCAGCAAATTTTCCCTATTTATTCCCTGTGCTTACACAATCACATCAGAAGAAACCACTCGCCTCTTTGTATGCCATGTGTTCTCTATGTTTGGTCTTCCGCAGGAGATCATCAGTGACCGTGTACCCCAATTTACAGCACAGTTTTGGAATGAGATTTTAACCATTTTAAAAATCACCCCCTGAAGATCCACCGTGTACCATCCTCAGACTGGCGGACAAACTGAGTGGGTTAGCCAAATTTTGGAACAGTATTTGCATTGTTACACGTTGGCCGCACAAGACACCTGGGCCAATAATCTCCCTCTCACCCAATTTTCCTATAATAACAGTACTCATGCTTCTAC
>JAKSZP010012415.1:0-53541 GCA_022478985.1 Massospora cicadina
CCCTTGACGCCTTCAACGGGATCTTCCACAATCTCAACCAAGCCATCATCAGGTTCCACAACCATTTGGCTGACCATTTTCAAGACTGGCTGTTCAGATTACTCCAACACAAATGGAAGAAACGGATGGGCACCTGGATTCCAATCTGGTTCCTACTTTATGACATTGAAAACCTCACAGTCTTCATAAGCGGTACACCCTACTAGCCCATGAGTTGCCTTGACACTCAAGGTCTAGCCACCCACCACCCGTAGCCCCCCAGGCACACCAAAGTGTGCCAAGTCATATCTTTTGAGTTCCTTTGTTCTGCGCTCTCTTCCCATTTCTGTTTTCCATTTTCCCTGCTCCTACATATCATATGTGTCTGTCCCCTGGTCGGCCATCCTTGTATTAATAAAAAGTTTTTGGATGGCAGAATCTTTGCCTTTTCTTCGCTAAACACTTCAGACCATGCTTTAAGGCATGCTGGAATCATTCCTTTACATGCCTCCAATACAACCCTGGGAGATTCCGCAGCATACAATCCTGCAAACATACCTTTACTTAACGCCCATTCTTCTCTCTTTCCATTCACTTTGACTGTGACAGTGTTTCTGCCATAGTCATGTTGGAGTTCCATCTGGCTTACCCATGGAAAGCCAAAGATTACAGGCTGGGGAGTACTCTTTAGAATCCAAAATTCAATCTCAATTTTCAGGGAGCCGACTAATAGACTTATAGGATGTGCACAACAGTAGGAAATGGACTGCTCCCTATTTACCAGGGTTATGGTCAGTGTTCTAGTCCCAGTTGGAACTCCCAACTTCTTTACCATTTCCTCTGATATAAAGTTCCTGGAGGCCCCACTATCCAGTAAAGCCTCAGTATGGAATATAGTATCTCCCATTATTAAACGTATATGCAAAACAGGGTAAGATTGAGTTTCATTTTTTATTGCAAAGGCAACTGATGAAGCTTTACTTTTCTTTGGACATGGTAAGCTAAATGACCAGGATTATGGCAAGAATAGAACAATCCTTCCTTATGATGAAGTTGATAGTCTTCATGGCTCATGTTGGTAATTTGCTTTTTGTAAGAAGACTCTTGCCACATGGGAGTTCTACCCATAACCAGATTTTCAGTGATTACAAGCAATTCTTTTAAAGGCAGTGTGATGGGGTGGTGTCTTACCAAATCTGACATATGACTTTCTAACCCTTGTCTGAAGTAAAGTGCTACCATTTCATCATCTAATTCAGACTTCTGGAAGATCTCCAATAACTTCTGCTTAGATCTCTCAACAGTTTGACCTTCCTGCCGAAGGTTCATCAAGGCAATGCGTGACTGTAATCTGGTATCATCAGGAGTTGCTGCATTCAGCAACTGGCTTTTAAACTATTCTTAATTCATGCACAAATTCTCATTTTCTTCCAAAGCTTAATAAACCAACCCAAAGCATCTCCAGAGAGCTGAGAACCCACCGCCATTACCTTCCGTGCATCATCTGGGTAGTTCTCAGGATATGCTTTAAAATGCGCCCCCAACAATGTAAGTCCTCCTTTCACATCAGCTAATGCTAATTTTTCAGGCAATGGAACCATATAATAGTTCACGGGCGCATGGTTAGACACAGTCACTGTTTGAACTTGACTTGATACTATTGCTTCTTTATAAGTCGTATCATCTTGTTTTATTGAGAAAAACATCCGTGCCAATGTCTGGTAACCTTTCATCAATAAATCAAATGATAAAACTCCCAGTAATAAAAACGCGGCAGGATATACTTTGTAAAACTTGGCGGTCAAATTGTTTGGGACTGGTACTACTTCATCCCAGTTTGTGGTAGCAAGCCGTGAACCTGCTAACCCTGAGCTAAAGGTCCAGTATAAAAAAGGTGCAGTGCATACCATATAGAGAATGGCATGGGCAAATGGGCGGTTTAGCCCTAAGGAAGGAAGGATTGCTTCAACCACTCCCATTCCTGTTAAAGCCAGTACACCAGCTATATTTGGACGTGGAAGTAATGGAAGAGGGATTTGTTCAGGTATAGGTTTTTCTGCACCCATGGTTATAGGTTTTATGGAATGATTGGCTAGACTGTATAGCTTGTTTACTATACGGTATATGAGACTGTTATAATGAAATTATGTACTTAAAGGGTTTAGCATATGATGATATTTTATTGACCACAAAAACTAACCATCTGAATAGTCTAGTTTTATATCCCATTAACTTCCTTGAATTTCCTAATATTAGTTGAGACTTGAATGGAGCACTATAATTCTTTTGAGCTTATGGGATTGCGCCTTGCATGTGATTTTGAAAGCAGTGGGAATTGTCTCAGTCTCATTGTAAATTCGTTTTACTGCGATTAATCGACTCAATATCATTGAAATTAGGGTAATTTAAGCGATTAACTGAACAAAACTCGTTGCAATCATGATTTGATATGCAAATAATCGATCTAACTTCAGCTCAAATCCTCTTGATATGAAGAATTGTATCTGAAATCTCATGAATTCCTCTAATGTCAGGCTTTACCCTGACATAATGGGAAAGAGGGTTAAACCTAAAAATTCATGTGCAACATATGATAGTCTAGAAACTTCATGGACCGCCTTTGGTATTTGCAATCTCAGTTTGGGGCATTGGTGCACAAAACTAACACAGTCATAATTATTCCCTACCCAAAGTTCATTGACTGGGAATCAAACTTGGGGAGACAGTGGTAGAGGGTCCATATTCTACCACTGGGGTATCCTCCTCTGTGACCAAGAAGCTTCTTAATTGATTTTGGGTCATCGGAGTGGGCCACTCATGGATGGCGTACATCTTGTTAGGGGAAATGGCATACCCATCTTTTAGGATGAGATTGCCTAGAAATGTGACTTCCTCATGATAAACTCGCATTTTAAAGGCTTAATAAATAGGCCTGCCTTATGTAAGGCCGCCACAACTGCTTCCAAATCTTTTTCATGTTGTTCAGGAGTCAGGGAATGTACTAAGATATCATTTATATAAGCTACTGCGCAGGTGAACTAGAGATCACCCAACACTTTCAATTGTTCTTTGAAATGTGGCTGGTGCATCTTTTCTCTCTTGTTGCAATCACTTTTGCAACCCATTCAATTCAAGTCTGAATCTAGTTTGATAAATCTCATAGAGTAGATTAGTCTGCGCCCATGTCAGGGAGCAGTTGGGCAATTAAGGTAAGAGGAGCAGGTGGGAGGCCCGCAGCCTCAAACAACTCAAAAACGCCCCGGAGAAACTGGCGAAGTAGAAAAAAAATTCAAAAAACTGGCGGTCACTATTTCCCCAGAAATCCTCGCTTGGCAAGCACGATGCAACCAGTACATCAATACGCCGCACTCCCAGCCACTTTTGTTGGTGGAATATGGAGTCCGCGTATTTCTGGACATCCAACAAACGGCTTTATGAGAAAAATTTTGTGGGGATGTGCAGACTTTTTTCCCAATCACGGTGTATGTCACACCTCACTCCATGTCACATGGTTGGCTGGACCTCAGTTTCATAAACAAGGAGGCAGCAGATAAGGTTGCTGCAGTGCGCATAGTGATTGACCTCCCCAAAGGGCAATGGGTCATCAAAACCAAATGCACCAGATGGACAAAATCAAACCAAATTTTCCTCACGTTTAACTTCTTGCCTATTATGGTAAAACGTGATATTTTGGAGCAACACCTGAAAGATGGTCTCGCTGTCTACGGCGAAATACAATCTTTTGAAATGCAACGCTTTATGCTAATGCCACACCTGTGCACTGGCAAGGCCATCGCAGTTCTGACCCCAACTGAGGAGATTGTAAAGGACCTAACCCAGATCCCGCACTCCACTTTTATTAATATTGAAGGGCATACCACCCACCCTTTCTGGGTAACTGTGGACAGTGCGCCCCCCATCTGCACCCACTGTGACGCATTTAGCCATAAGGCACATGCATGCCCCACCAAGGAGGGCATCACATTCCAAGAGCACCCCTCAGCAGCCATGGCCAGCGGAGAGGCGCACTACAAACCAACCATAAGCACCAAAGAGGCTTTCCTGTGGGGAGCACAAGGCTGCTACCTACTGGTAAAGCCTATTTCCCCGCAATAGTGGAAGAAGGCCAAGAAGGCCCGCAAGGCCATAACCAAGGAAGCGGCCAAAGTCACCACCGCTATCCCACACTCCCAATGCCAGGAGGACATCAAAACCTTCATGGTGGAAGCAAATCAGGAATCCATCAACCAATCAGATTGGGAAGCCCATACCAATTGGGCCACCCAATCTGAGGATCCGATGGGTGACTCAAATTCTCCCAATCTTTAAAACCAAGCTCTGGTCAAAAACCAACTTGGCCTTCAACCTACCTGAAAAAATTTTTTGCCCTGCTCAATGGTGCACGAAACTCATCCGCACCACAAAAAATTTGTCCAATGTCAGGGAAACAAAAAGTGAAGGCAAAAGCCAACGCAAACCTTTCTGCAAAAATTAACAAAAATACAGATAGTGTTGCTGCAAACACCCATGCTGCCATGAATGCCTGTGGGGATCTAGAGGAGGCTAGTGGGCCTGGGTGCCCACCCCCTCACACCTTAGGTGCGAGGGGGGAAACCTTCACTTTAGGGATGTTGATTATCGCCGGACTCAAGGCCTCACCATCCTGGGCTAGGAAACTGAGTTTTTTACAACAAAATTTACCCATGGATATCCTGGCCGTCCAGGAGTCCCACTGTCCACAAGGTTCCGAGGAGGCTTGGAAAACAATGCTCCTCCCATCCCTATCCTTTTGGTCGAAGCACTGTGGGGTGCTAATTCAGAAAAATAATTTTTTTCAAATTTTTATCATTGGAAACCTTCCTTAATGGCTGAGTCCTCATTGTCACTTTTTTGTGGGCTGACATGGTACACGCTATCATCAACATCTATGCCCCAAATGGTGCATGAGAGCATTGGGAATTTTTCTCATTGGTCAAATCCCTCCCACTACCCTCAGACCCTTTCATAGTCAGCGATATGAACTGTTGGCTAAACACACCAAAGGACTGTTGGCCTTCCTCCTCCCATGCCCCTCAGGGCCACATTGAACTTCACGTTCTAAAGGCCGCCCTTGGATTAATAGATGTGCTGCCACGGCAAGCCCCACTGCTCAAGAACACGATGCGCCCCCACATCCACAATGGCCAATTAAGGTCCATGTCCCATATCAACCTTATCCTTACGCCGGCGAAATTCCAACCCCGCATATCCCACTTTAAACAACAAAAATGGAATTCTCTGACCATTGACTGGCCTCAATAACCTACCGCCTACCTGTCACAGCTGCTAAGGCCCCACATTGGTGCAAAATCTGCCCCCCCTGAGTTCACGTCACCAGGATTTTCCACATGGGTGGAATCAGCAACTTTGGCAAAAGAGTTTGTTCACCATTTTGCATGGACCCCATTTCCACATGGGCAACTTTCAAAGAAGATACCATCCGCCAATCTCACCACCTCTCCTCCAGATGCTCACAAGCTACATCGGCTGTCATTTCACACGCTCTGGCAGAGTTGTCACACCTGGAGTCCAACATCCCAGCTACAGGATACAGCTCTGCATGGGGCCAGAAGTGGGTGGAGGCAGCCGCCCACCTCAACGCGCTCAAAAGGCAACACAAACATTGGGTTTGTGTTCCATACAGGGCCACACGCATCACAAAAATTGACAAGTGCACCGCATATTTTTTAAAAAAAATTTGCACCATGCCAGAGCATGGCCTGCACACAGGTGCGAAGATCGGATGATTCCATTTCAGATATGACAGCAAAAGTGGCAATTGAAACACAAAAGTATTACTCTGAGTTGTACCAATCCAATCCAATTCAGCTGGCCAAAGTGGCAGAATTTCTTGACTGAGCCCACATCTGCACCTTTTCCTGATACCCAGAAATAATGAATTTGATTACTCTGAATGAATTATGGACAACCATTCGCGGTGCACCAAACCAAAAATTCCCAGGCCCAGATGGCATTCCATATGAATTCTACAAAAAGTACTTCAAATATATATCCCCACTACTGTTGGCCTCACTTAACCAGAGCCTTTTGGAAACGCGCCTCCTGCCAGGAGGATAAGAAGCCTTCACTGTCACACTCTTCAAAAAAAGGGGACAAGCTAGACTTAGCCAACTGGCGCCCCATTTCTTTTACTAACACAGATACAAAAATTTTAACAAAAATCATGGCTAACTGTTTAGGGATTGTAGCATCTGCCACCATCTCCCCAGAACAATTCGGTTTCATACCCAGAAGGTCGATTTGGGACAACATGCACTCCGTGGCCAACGCGTGCCAGTCCACAGCCTCTGGGGCACTTGCATTTTTGGACCAACAGAAGGCCTATGATAGAGTAAACTGGGAATACCTCAGGGCCTGCCTCCATCAATTCTGCTTACCCCCTCGCTTCATCAACTGGGTGATGCTGCTCATGGAATCTGCAACAATGACAGTACGTGGCCCTGGCTTCCTAACGGAAGTAGTCCGCCCTCAAAGGGGCTTGCGACAAGGGGACCCCCTTAGCCACTCTTATACAACTTCAGCCTTGACCCACTACTTTGAAACGCGAATGCCCAACTCACTGGGGTCCATGTGCCAGGCCAAGTCCCAGTCAAGATGATGGCATTTGCAGAAGACTGTGTGGTGGGGGTGTCTAATAATAAAGATGCACGCGCACTTGAAGCTCTCATCCAGGAGTATTCCCGGGTAAGTAATGCTGCACTGAACGCCTCCAAAACTGAAATCACCTCCTTGGTCAGTATCAAAACTGCTGGGCCCCTGCAACCAGTGCCCAGCCCGGCCCATCTGCTCACAAACGCGCTCGCCCTCCCAGCTCACCCCACACCGCCTCACTGGTGCTCCCCTTCATGCCACGCCCTACCATAGGGCCAGTCCGCCATCTGGGCGTGTGGGTGGAGGCAGGCGGATACACATCAGCAGTAATGGAGAGTTGTATTCTAAACAACGTGACGAAGCACATCGCCTCCCTCATAGCCCACCCTACTTCCCTTACTGGCAGGGTCGATTTGGCCAACTCTATGCTCCTCTCCAAAGTCTGGTTTGGAGCCCACGCCATCCCCTTCTCCCCAAGCTTCTTCAAATCCTTGCATGCCCTGCTGCAAGGATGGCTATGGTCAGGCCGCCCTCCACCAGTACGGTTAGAAGTCATGTTTGGCCCTCATCAGCATGATGGCATGGGCCTGCTTGACTTCAGAGCCCATGCGGCCAAGATCTTGGGTACCTGGATTGCAGCCATCACTGCCCCTACACTCCCCTCCCAACACTGGTCCCACGTGGCCTGCTACAACTTCTCCCGTGCCTTGGGCCTCACCAATCCATCAAACCCCCACTCCCTGATGAAATACCTGGCTTCACACCCATCGGCCACAGGTCCTCACGGGACTAAAACCCACAACAAACGAATCCTCCTCTACATGCGGAGCGCTGAGTGGATAATTTGTATTAGCGGACATACAACCTGAAGAGGCCGCCCCTCTCCTCAGTTCACACAAGAGGTACAGGGGCTACCCATCCACGATGGCGTGATCCCCATACGTCCCCATGTCCTATCCAGGGTGGACTACCTGGACATGATGGACATCCCTTACTCCATTGAGACCCAAAAAACCATCTGGAAATACACTCACCATCCTTTGTTGCAGCCTCAAATCCGCTCCCATGTGTGGCGCTGCATGAGGTGGGTGTACCATACAGCTGAGCGCTCTAACGCTTTACACTCATCCTGCGTCGTATGTGGCCAGTATGGAATGCTGTTCCACCGCCTGGAGAAGTGTCCTACCTCTAAAGTGATATGGCGCGAAGTTCAACGTTTACTGGTCCAGAATCAAACACATCCCTTCAGTCTGTCAAGAGATATGTTTGCTTCATCAATGGCCTCCCCCCTTACACCCTCCCTCCATGCTCTGGTGGTTGCAATCGCCATGTGGACCATCCATACGATTGTCTTAGATGCCATTGCAGGCTCCACCCCCCCCCTCCCAGAAACTGTCCACAGATTCTGGTCTCATTTGGTGGACCACTTTCAAGCGTGGATGTTTGGATACCTCTCACCGCGCCGCTGACAGCTGGTATCCTCCTGGTTCCCAGTTTGGTTCATCAAATCAGATTTCTTCCTCCACACGTGTTCAATTGTGGCTACGGCCCCTTCACGCGTTTCCTCCCCTTCCCCATAAAGTGGCGTTCCCGCTGGCAACAAGAGATAGCATCGCTTCTCTGGGGTGCCTTCCCTGTTACTAAGTGTTGTCTCATTCGAGTCAATTTTGGAAGTGTCCATCCCATGGTCAGCCTTCCCTGCAATAATTTTAAAATTTGAAATGTGGCTGGTGCATTCTTCAACCTGAAGGGCATTACTCAAAATTGGAAAAATACCCCTCTTTGTTCAGATAGCAGTAAGCCATTCCTGACCTTCCATCACCCAAATTTGGTTAAAGACATTAACAAGGTTGAGTTTTGAGAACACACATGACTTAGCAATCATTTGACTGATATTTTGCTTCAGTAGCAAAGGGTAGTGATAATGAACTGTGATTTTATTTAGGTGATCATAATCCATGCAGGGACAAAGGGAACCATCAGCCTTCTTGTCAAAAACGATGGGAGAAGCAACTGGTGATGTCTCTTTGAACAACCACCCTTTCTTAAGCATGTCATCCAACCATACATTAAGAGAAGCCTCCTCCTCCGCTGAGTGTGGGTACAAATGGCATTTAATATTTTTACCTGCACGGTTGTTCTGATCTCTAAATCGATTTTAGTATGGGGAGAAGTTGGTCCGCCTTCTCATAATTGAAGATACTTTAATATCCCATTAATGCCTCAGGAAAATTTAATGGAAGGCTGCAGGGGAAACAAGGGAAGTGATGGAACTGCGCCTTTAGTTTTTTGGCAGGGTATCCACTAAGGGAAACTATCCTTCCATCTGGTTATTAGCAAATGACAATATATTGGACTCCAGGTGAATTCTAACATGTTGTCAATGCCAACAACCCACCCCTAAGATTACCAGAAACACAAAGTTTTTCATTGCGGAGAACTGATTGCAAAAGCTGACTGATGAACAGAAAAAGGACTGGACTCCAAACTAGATATGAGGGCTGGGAGGCTGATGAAGTGACCATCACTGTAGGACCCAAGTCTAGGTCAAGTTCCAACTGGTGGGCTAGTTTTAAATTCATAAAATTCCCTGCTGCTTCAGTGTCCACTAAGGCCTCAAAGGACACGTGGTGAGCTCTGATACTTATTTTCATGGGCAATAAAAAGTAGGCGAAATTCTCTTTATTAGCAGCTATAGTTGAGTCTGTGGATAAGGAAGAGATGGTACTAGGATTGGGGAAACCACTAGGTTCACAACAGGATAGCTACTTCATAAGTTGGAATGCCAGAATATATTGACATGGGCACATAATCCACGTTTACTATTGTGATTGAATTGGACAATGATTCAGAGCAATGATTTGATACCAATGCCACTTCAGTGGCTCCTAGCATGAAGATTTCATTTTGGAGGGTGGGCTTAGACAATTTGAGAGGGACTAGGCTATTGTGGCTATAGTAGAACTCTTCACAAACTTATTCAGCTGAGAGAAATGGACCACTGCTACGCCCATCTCAATGAGAAGGACGGAAATTTTAAGAATAATGGTTAGTTGATTATGTAAGGAAGATAGCAAGATAATTTTAGAATGACCTGCCAATTGAAGTGCTGAATCACCCAAATGATGTGCAGAAGAGCTCACTGGGAAACTGAAATTGAAGGATTTGGTGGTGATGGAGTCACTATTGGTTAGTACAAAAACGCATGACCTGAGGTTTACTGGATTACAGCAATGTGAGTGGCAAATATCCTAACGGGCAATGGGGATCCCCAGGGCCAGCCCAGGGTAGGGGTGGGTCCCAATGGGTCTGAAATGCTTTGGGATGACTTCAACTGTCTGTGCCCAGCTCACTAAGTACTACCGGCCAAGCGGATTTCTTGATCAAAGATCCCAATTTTTTGTGATGAGTGCTTTAATTATTGATAACAATCCAGATGATAACATATGCCTAATAATGGGGACAAGGCCTGACAATTTTGAGAGGAATATAGGGTCAGCAATCATACTGCCTGATGGCTCAATGTCATTGGTGATTTTGATTGAGAATTCATTATTTGTCCCCTTCCAGCTATGAGTTGCATACCTACAAGACTTTTAATCCCATATATTTTGGACATTTAATTTCAATATCAAGGATTCAGCGCCAACAACTTTATAAAGTCCATCCAGATCATGGGGGATGGCGGTTTCTGATAATTTCAGCACAGATTTCCTATTTGGTAAACTAACTTGGCGGAGGCAAGCACACAAACTGGGGAGGAATCTTCAGAGGGAAGCAGTTACCCATCACTTATCTACCACATGGGCGAGGTTGCCCTGTGTGACAAGGGGTACAGCTGCCCTCTTCGGTCTTTGTTATAAAAATGGGAAAATCGCCCAATCCACGCAGAGGACGTTTCCTTGGAATTACAAGTGGAGCCTGGGTTTGTGTGGTATACTGTATGCATTGCCGTTGTAGAGCTGTTGACCCTGAGTACTGAGAAAGCCAACATATCATCTTAGCAATTGACTACCTAACTCGTTGGGTAAAGCCGCGGGCTATTGATAAAGTAGATGCCAAAAAGTACTGCTAAGTTCATAATGTAGCAGTTAATTTATCATCATGGCTGCCCTCTCAGATTATTTTAATTGGTAGTGGCTGCAACTTTACCACTCATATTATCCCAAAATCCAATGATTTAATGGGAATCAGGGAGTACTAACAACTCCTGCTATGCTGAGACCAATGGGATGGTTGAACAAGTAAATGGTACTCTGTCTGCTACTCTGGAGAATCATCTCTCTGGGAACCTTCCAGCTGGGTAACATACTTGTCAGCGGTGACTTTCGCCTACAATTTAAGCTAACATTTGTCAAAAGGGAAAGCCCCTTTTGAATTGCTTTACAGTTGATGGGCTGGTTTGCCCCAATTTTATATTCTGTGTTTGAACTGAGTTTGGTGATGACACCTTTCCAATATATGGAGAACTTGACAAAAGTCCTAATTGGGTTAAAATCCTTTGCCTATGCTAATATTCTTAAATGGAAGCTTAAGTCAAAAGAATATGAGGATACTAAACGTCTGGCTCTTTTTAATTTTGTAATTGGTGATAGGATTAATTATTGTGATTTTTATGATTTTGGGCACCTAAACAAGTTGTACCAGTTATGATTAGTCCCTTTAAAGTCATCAATGAGTCAAAATTGGATGCATATACAATTAAGGACCTCTATAATGGTCATATCGTTAATAGAATGCATGATGAGTTTTTGAGCATGCCAATAACCAAAAACGGTTTGATTTATTTTGTTAACTTTTTATATACCAATTATACAAACATTTATATGGTTGGTCAACACTTTTGGAATGGCTTAATGCCAACAAGTTCCTAAGTGATGATCACCAATTACTTCTTTTTATGCCCTGTTATTATTTTCTCAGCTACTTATGCCACTAGTAAAACACATCGTTTCATGTTTTGGTGAAAATTTCTGACATTGGGTTTCCACCATCTCTAGGTCACGGGTGGTCAGGCGAGGTATTTTTGTTGGAGACATGTAAGGATGATAATCTGGTTAAGTAAGGGGATGTGTTGGGAATTTAACCAGATTATGCTTTTTCAATGTGTTCTGATACTGTGGATTAATTGAAGATGATCCCTGATAAACATATTAGTATCAATGATTTTAGGCTTCAGAGGAGGGAGCTCTAAGTTAAAATTTATGATTAATTTGACAATTAGACTTCCAAAAATTTTTGGGATGATCCCTAATAGTATACCAGCTCAAGGTCAGGATCGCCTATCCTGGAAAATTGAGTTAAAGGAAGTTCTGAAAAATGATATGCTGAAGCTGAAAGTTATCTAATAAAAAGCTATTCTTCAGTAGCTGATACTGAAAATTCTAATATGAGGGCACTAGGGTGCCAGAATACTATATATTTATGATATTATTTCCCTAATAAAGTAGCTTGTTTTTGGTCGTACTAGATTTTACCAGTAATTGGTTTTAATTATTGTGGGACGGAAGTGCTCTAATATTACAGTGAACAAATGTCAAGTGTTAACTGAACCCTTATTGGCTCAGATTTGGTTCCCTGTCGTCAACAGGGATTTTTATTAGTTAAGGAATAAACCCTCACAACCCAATCATTGACACTTTTCAACACAAGGTATGCACAACTCTAAGGCTTGGTGAACTTCTTCTGACATGCACTCCAAGTAGACCTCTCTTTCAGGTATATAGTTTTTTTTGAAATCTTCCATGGCACATGTGCTTATGGGCCTCTATTATCAACTCCATGCATTTGCAAGGCCGGATATAGGGGTACCAGTTGTTTTTTATCTTCTTTTGTAGATTTCCAGCAACAAGCTTGGTGTCTTTTAAACATCTCTTCAGGACGCTCTTGAGTTCCTCTGTTTTTCCTGCCAGGCCTCTTCTAGTAGCCCAATTAAGTCATAAAGGCGACTTCTCTCTTGTGCTTGTAAGTGAAACACCATTAATCACATTAGTCCATATGAGTTGAGATGTTTATCACCTGTTTGATGCATGATTCAAAAATAATACCCTTGGAGGAGTATGGCCCAACAGGCAAGGCATCCATTGCGATCCTTTATGTTTCTCAACCAACAGAGTGATGCATGATCCATGACCACCTTAAATTGTACCCTGTACGGTAAAGGCCTATAGTGTTTAACTGCTCTGACCACCATCAAACACCTGCACTCGGTGACTTTATAGTTCTTCTCTGCTTTGGTGAAAACTTTAAGTAATACATGATCAGGTGATCCACCCCATTTTCATCCAATTAGCCAAGATTGCACCAAATCCTGTCACTGGCATTGGTATATAGGTATAATGTTTTGTTAAAGTTGGGATGGGCCATTATTGGTGCCTCTATTATTAGTTCCTTTAACTCCGCAAAGGCCTCCTCCTGCTCCAGGCCCCACTCAAACTTCGTTTCCTTGGTGAGCAGATATGTGAGGGACGTTGCAAAGTCCGTGAAATGGGGTATCAACTGTCTGCAGTATCCCACCATTCTGAGAAACACTTAGATGTCTCTCATGCTCCTTAGTGGCGCCATAGCCACAAAGGCATTTACCTTCCCATCTATAGGCTTAATCCCACTGGGCTGATCTTGTTCCAAAGGAACTCTAACTGCCTCTTGAGAAAAGTGCACTTTCTTCATTTAAACTTCAGATTGGATGCGCACAGCCGCGTAAAGACCTCCCAGAGGTGCTGCAGATGCCCTTGAAACATTCAGCTAAATACAATGATGTCTTCAAGGTATATCAGCACACAATACCCTGAGATCACCAAAATTCAATCCATCATGCTCTGAATGTTATCAGGGGCGTTTCAGAACCCATGCAGCATTCTTGTAAGCTCAAACAACCCCTGGCTACTGATTAAGGCGCACTTCTCTTGATTTTCTGGTTAGAGCTCCATCTGCCAGTAGCCAATGGCTAGATCCATTGCCAAAAAGTATTTTTAGATGCTTAGGTGCTTTAGAGAATCATTAATGTACAGTAGCAGGTATGAGTCCTTCTTAGTTATCTTGTCCAAGCGGTGGTAGTCCATGACTACTATATGGGTTCCATCATTTTTGTGCACAAGCAACAAAGGAAATGCCCATGGTCTCTTTGATGGTCTGATTAGCCCTGATTTGGCTTATTTGGTTCAGCTCTTGCTTATAATTGTGTCCTCTGATTTTGAGCGATGGTGGGGTTTTAATCTGAATGGTATAGCAGAACTGGTATCCATTTTGATAACCTTAAGCTTTCATAGGCCATAATCATTGGAACCAGTACTTTAGATGTCATTATACTCATCCAGAAGTTCATTGAGCTCCTTTTTCTGTTTAGGGCTGACGTCCCCAAACCTAAGTTCGTCAAAATCCATTACTGCATGGACATATTAATATCTTGCAATTGGTCTGCTAGGCCAGCGCTACAACTTGTCCTTTTTTGAAACAGATAGGTTGGGTAGTGGTGTTTTTTCAAAACGATGTTCTACTCTCAGAGTAGGTAGTGTCAAAGAATTCTGGTAGTACTCTGGGTTCTTGCTCACAGATTCCGTTGCAGCTGTAAACTTCAAATATGGTATCAGGTGAAATTTTCGCACCAATTGCAGGTTCATCCTGCATTAATCCCTGTTTCAATCAGTATATTCTTGCTAGCACTTAGCGGAAGCCCCTCTCTGTGCTGACGGTAAAGGGTAGCTGCTTTAAACCTTTCTCAGTCAAGGTGTAATGCATGGGGTAAATAAATTGGTATGTTCCAACTAAGCACATATGTTTTTTCCATAATTTGACATCCTAGTCCTCAAACACCAGCGGATTTGGTAGCTCAAGATGCTCAAGATGCTAGTGGTGAAATCAATCTTCGCCTTAAACTCTGAGAGAAAATGTGTCCCAATCAGAAAATCATATTGGTCGTTGTCCAAAAGCACTGCTGGTGCCATCAGGACCATGCACCCAAAGCATAAGGGTAACGCGGATTAAGCTACTAGATCATGGGTAATGTTGGGTCATGTGGTGCGGTACTTCACATTGTAATTGATATCAGGCATTAATTTCAGTTTCTTTCATGAGTTTGGATGAGATGATGTTAACTGGAGCCCCAGTATCCTTACTGCCAACACGCGCACCTTCTGTATGATCACTTCCATTTTTGTTATGCTCTTGCTAAAAGGGGTTTTAGTGGCCATAACGTCAGTGACAGACCCCTAAAACTGTTTCAGGATGTCAGCGCTCATTTTATTATTGACGCTATCCTCATTATCTGAATAAAGGTTTATAAATGTAGCCATCACCAGATGCTTTTCTTCTTTAAATGATTTGATGACACAAGTAGGCTGATTTTCTTGCACCAAGTAGGCAACGCTCAATTTGGGTCTGTCAGTGCTGTGAACACTTAATTTAGCAGGCAAAGTCACTGCGCTAGGTGACCCTAACATGTGGTATCCTGAACTAGCCAAATTGTCATATTCATGATCATTTTCACCATCAGTGTGGATATCCACCCTTTTTAATGAATTAAGGGTATCCTCTTTAAGGGGGCGTCCTTTTATTAAGCGGCAAGTACCAACCAAGATTGTTAAAGTGCCCAGGTTGATGGCACTTATTGCAGGTTAACTCTCGATGAAGAAAGCTTTCATGTGGTTTGGTACTCTTATCCTTTGGTTTTTCGCCCTTATTGTTGGCAACATAAACAGCCTTATTAACTCGTTGAGGGGGTTGTATTTGTCCTATTGCCCTATATTCAGCTTTATATGTCCCTTGTACCTTGGGTAACACTTCCTTAGGCGCCTTGAAGGACCTCGCGCTCTTACCACTAGAATCATATGAATCTTTAAGTTAGAATTCATCTTAAATGAACTCAATAAAACGGTTTTGTGGTAGGCAAATCCATGGTTCCTGTAGTCCATAATTGTTAAGCCTTGATATAGAAGCAAGAGGCATATTTTGTGACTGACTCATTATTGCCCATTTTTATCAGGAGGAACTCTTGTTTCATATTTTACATCTTGTTCACTACCAACTCTGAAAGCAGGAAATTCTTCACTTCAGTCCAAGATAGTCCAGGTCATAGGCTTGCGCTAAGGATCTCTTGAGCCTCGCAGCTCATATCCCCATGCACATGGCGAGCCTTCTGGAATCAATAGCACCATCCACGATATTCTCATACATCTGAGGAAATCCACAATTGTTCCTTTTCCAGGTGTGTACATGGACTTAAATTACGGTTTAGGGTTGAGATCCTCTTCAATAGGATCAGTGTGCATCATGGTCAGTTAGTAGCAGTTTTGACCAGTTGGTGCATTCTGTTGAGTGACCCAGATGGGTGCCTCCAATTGGGTTATAGATCGAGTAAAAGTAGGTTCAGGTATAGTACATATTTGTGCCTTCAAGTCATCTATACTCTTATCCATGGCAAACAGCATACGTCTGATTTTCCAAGCGTCCTCCATATTCATTCAAAGTGGTGATGTTTTTGCCATTCTTTTTTGAGGAATAAAAGTCTCTCCTAAGAATTCTTAAGTGTAGATTCCAGTTTTATTTTGGTGATGATCCTCTTACAATAGGTTGTGAGGCAATTCATGCTCTTCTGGTGGTCTCCTTGACACGCTCAAGATCATACAATAGATCATGCACTTCGAATTTCAGGATATGGAGTCTTGAATGGATTGTTCTACCTCCCTCATCAGGAGCTCAGATGAATCCTTTACATGATAATATTCCATATCTTCTTTACAACCAACCTGCTCATGAGAACTTTCATGATCATCACTAGGGCCTGATGATGCCACCCCTGTAGAGAGCACCACAGTCAGCTCGCTGGCCTTGGCTCACTTATCATGTGAGGCTGACTTGCTGCTCAGGGGGTCTACTCCGCGCATATTAGGAACCAGACAACCTTTTCTAGGATCACGCTCATCCTCTCAGAGCAAATAATTCTCTGATTCTACCTCTTGTAGCATCAATCTTTTTTATAAACTTTATACTCCCATGGCGAACCTCTAGTTGACACTCTTATACATGTTATTGTTCGTTGGCTCTTAGGACTCACACAGAAGCCAAATCAACCTCTCCCTTGGAAGCTCAGCTCTAAGGTATCTGTGTTAGAGAGTTTCCTTGTTCAAACAGAGAAGATTTCAAACTGCTTACTGTATTCTGAATTCTGCTAATCTCAGACTGCTTACTGCTTATTAGTTCATTTGAACATCTATAAGTGAAAATAAAATGATAAAACAGAGATTTTGTGAAAAGGTTTTTTACATAAGATAAAAAGATAAATATTTTGTACTTTGAGGGATAATTCAATATATAAAAATTAATGAATTATTACAAAATAATTGGTACTATGGGTTTTGATATGGTGAGTTAACAGATCCTCTAGTTAGACGCCGTCTGATTGCTACTGTAGTGGCTTAATCTGTTTTTCTAATTCTTGTAGTTTCAAGTTCCTTCTTGAGGTGGTAACCCCTGAACCTGGATGTCCAGGGGCCCATCAATAGTCCCAGCTTCTGGGTTTTGGGCTTTTGTATCCTCTTTTAATATTTCTTTATCAAAAAATTGGGTAATACTCTGGTTAACTTCCTGGTCAAGTGATGGCACTCCTATGATGTGCTCACATTGTGGTTTCAAGCATCTCTTAAAATTGGATGGTTACCCAATTTTTGTATTCATTCTTAAGCCTCATACGCTCTTGGAGTAATTTAATTTTGGAATCGTCATGTCATCAGCAGAATGCAAATTGTTTTGGCTCCCTGAAGGTATATAAGTGGGTCAATTTTCATACCAAATTTTGGTTACATCTTCTCTTCATATACTAAACTGTTAGGCAAACAGCAAGTTAGAATTAGACTGGCCTTCCAGCTTGAGTGCTGAAGCACCCAAACGTCAAACCAGAATGCCTCATGCACTGTTGCTGGTATGACAGTTATGGAAATAGGAAGGAGTTCTGCCAATAGTTGCATATGAACCATAATCGAGTATAGACACATAATGAAATACCAGATAAACATGGCCATAAAACCTGAGGGGTTTTGGAATACCAGTGGAAAAGGCGGTTTGTTTTTCAACATAAAAAACTAGATTTGGGGAAAGGATGTTTTATTGGAAAGATAAAGAAGAAAATCAACCAACAATTCTCTCAGTGCAAGGCAATTGATTAAATAGTGTTCAATTATGAGGAGTCCAAGCAGGGATCAGGTCCCTTAAATTCACCTAACCCAGCGAATATTTGGGGAAGGGGGCAGATAATCTCAATTGGAACCAACATCAAAGGATTTGGTGGTAGGCGTAGTCACTGTCAGTTCAACCTCAAATGCCTGAACTGAAACTTGATTGTGTTTAAGTCAGTTAGCGTGATGGCATCTGGCTTGGCAAGCCACGGGAATTCCCCAAGGCCACCCCACATAGGGGCGGTCCCAATTGGTTGGAAACGGGTTTGGGATGTCCAACCTACCTGTGCCTGGTCACTAGGCCATTCATTTGTTCAAATGAGTTTTGTTGGCTGCAACTCCCGTTTTGCTGGATAAGGGTTTCAAACTGTCAATGATGATTTCTGAAGATACCTTCAGCACATTGGGAATTATCCTTGACAATTTCGAGGAGGGTTGGTTTGGCGATCATATGGGTAACTGAGTTAAAACTGTCCGCAATTCCAGCTAATAATTCAAAAACAGTCCATTTTTAAGTATGCATTTCCCGATTGGCAGGCTTAGATCCCATTAGTTTCAGAATTATTGACTTTGATTCGGTGATATCAGCGCAGATTTCCTTAATCCAATAGACAAGTTCAGCCAAGGTAAGTGAGGGTACTGGGGGAGGAATCTGAAGAGGGAAGGCTGTTACCCAGCGCTTGTCTACCACATGGGCGAGGTCACCCTGGGTGACGAGAGGTACAGCCGCCCTCTTTGGACCCTTTTTATTTGGGAACAGGAAGATTTCCCAATCCACGCACAAGGGATGTTCCCCTGAACTTACATTACCCTTTCCTTTCTCCAAAGGAAGGGCACCACCGCTGGGAAACTGCATGAGGGCCACATTTTAGTGAGCCTTGTCCAATTTGATCGCCATTACAGTCACAACTTTTTTGGGGGGATGGGGAGCGTCAGGATGGGACTCATGGAATGCCTCAACCAGTTCCATGCAATTAGTGCAATTGTGAGCCTTGACCCAACTGTTCTCATAGGCTGGATACCCCTTCCACGCGACAAGATACTGAACTGAATGCTGTGATTTGTGGGATGCCAAGATGTTTTCCACCTCGGCTTCCTCTGCATCCTCTATCACAATTGGTTCAGGTTTAGCAGAAATGATCCCCTTGAATGGGGACAACTGAGACACGTGGAATATGGGTTGCTGTTTCCAATGAGCTGGCAGTTTCAACAAGAAAGAATTATTCCTAAGTCTTCTACCACCAGATGGGGACCCAAACGCTTGCTTGCAAACTTTCAGAAAGGTACCTGCATCCGCAGATGGTGAGTATCTAACATAAAATATGAGCCCACCACAATATTGTGACCAGGAAGCCGTTTACGATCTGCAAACCGCTTGTAATCATTGATGGCCTTTGTGAGGTGCTCCCTCACTAAGGACTGGGTAGACTGAATATGCTCAACATGATCTGCGGCAGCAGGAACATCAGGACGCAGACAGGGACTGAATGAAAAAGAGGTATTGTAACCCAACGTTGCTTCATAGTGAGAAACCCCCATAGAAGTGTGAGTTCTGTTATTATAGGCAAATTGGTTGAGAGGGAGGTCACCAGCCCAGGTATCTTGTGCGGCTGTCACGTAAAAAATGCAAATACTGTTCCAAAATTTGGTTAACCCGCTCAGTTTGTCCGTCAGAATGGGGATGGTATGTGGTGGAATGGCAGGGGGTGATTTTTAAGATGGATAAAAGCTCATTCCAGAACTGCACTGTAAATTGGGGCCCACGGTCACTGATGATCTCCTGTGGGAGACCAAACATAGTGAGCACATGGCGTATGAAGAGGCGAGCGGTATCTTCTGACATGATTGTGGAAGCACATGGAATAAATATGAGAATTTGGTGAAACAATTGACCACCATCATCACTGCTATATACCCATTAGAACAGGGGAGTTCGCCAATAAAATCCACATACACCAATGTCCATGGACCCTCCGCCTGTTGTAAGGAGTGTAGGAGACAATTCCTTCCTGAGCGGTCTGACTTGGCTTGAGCACAGGTAATGCAATTGGCGATTCAGTCTGGAACTTCCTTAGTTAAGCCCGCCCAATTATAAGTCCTCTTGATTACTTCAATGCATTTTTTGCTGCCCGGATGGCTGATCATGGGAGTTTCAAGATGCGCTCAAAACACCTCGGCTCTAAGGGGAGGAGGAACCCAAACCTGCGACCAAAAATAGATGAGACCCTTCACCAAGGAATACAGGAAATGTTTGTGGGTCTGAAGGGATAATTTCTCAAGTAACTCCACTCCTTTGGGGCAGGAAATCTGTGCTGCCAAAACCCATGATATAAGCGGAGCATATGGAGCTAAATCTACTGAGGCAACCACAGGCGGGACAATAGATAGGATTTGGGTGGTGGGGATCACAGTAACCAAGTCCACTTCCTCTGAGTCCATGGCGCAATGGGCCAGGTTGCGGCTAAGAAAGTTGGGAAGCACATTTAATGCACCTTTCATGAATTTGTATTTAAAATTGAAACTGCATAAATCTCAATAGGTACAGGCCTGCCTGCGTGCCAATTTTTGTGGTTTGTGGAAATATAAAAGAGCTTGGTGGTCTGTAAGCACAGTCAACTCATTCTGGGCACCCTGTAATAGGTACTGCCAATGAGTCACTGCCCATGCTACAGCTGCCAGCTCCTTATTGTAAATGGCTCATGATCGCTCAGTTGAAGAGAACTTAGGAAAAGTAGGCAATTGGATGTTCTAAGCCATCATGCTCCTGGAGCAGAACTTCCCCAACTGCTACTGCTGAAGCATTACAAATGACAATATACAGTTTGGAGGGGTCCACATGTTTTAGAATAGGGGGTGATAAGAATACTTCTTTAATTGACTTGAATGCATTCTGTAATTTGGGGGTCCAACGGAAAGGCACATTTTTACCCGTGAGGGGTGGAGTGGAGCAGCTAACTGGGAAAGGGCCAAGGAAAAATTTCTTTAGAAAAATAATTGTGCTCAAGAAACTCCATAATTGTTTCTGGGTTGTTGGAGTCAGCCATTCGTAGATGGCATCTAACTTGTTAGGCGAATTCCATAACCATCTTTTAAGAACAGGGTCCTGAGGAAGGTAACTTCCTCCTTATAAAATTTGCATTTCAAAGGCTTGACAAACAGGCCCACCTTGTGCAAAGCAGCCACGATTGCTTCTAAGTCTTTAGCGTGTTGTTCAGGAGTTGAGGAATGAACCAAGATGTTGTCAATATATTAAACTGCGCATTTAAACTGGAGGTCGCCCAGCACACTATCAATCATTTGTTGAAAGGTGGCTGTCACGTTCTTCAGCCTGAAGGTCATTACGTGGAACTGAAATATACCTCGTTTGGTATAAATTTAAGTAAGCCATTCTTGACCTTCCGTTACCCTTATTTGGTTAAAGGCATTGACTAGATCCAGCTTGATGAACTTGCGAGACTTTGTGATTGCTTGATTGATAGTCTGCTCAAGGGGTAAAGGGTAGGGATCGCTCGCTATAATTTTATTTATGTGACCATAATCCATGCAGGGACGGAGAGAACCATAGGCCTTTTTGGCAAAAATGACGGGGTAGGCAATTGGCGATAGCTCTTTAAACAACCATCCTTTCTTGAGAATTTCATCTAGCCAGGTGTTAAAAGCAGCCTCCTCTTCTGCCATGTGTGGATAAAAAGGGCAGTTGATGTTCACCAACTGTACCATTGTTCAGAATCCTAAGTCGAATTTTGTGTGAGGGGGAAGATGATCCACCTTCTCAGAATAAAATCTACTTTGATAGTGCATCAATACTTCATGAAAATCAGATGGAAGGCCCAAAGGCGAAATGAGGGAAGTAATGGAGCTGCGGCCTTGTGTTTTCTTGAGGTATTAACTAAGGGAAATTCTCCCTCCGTTTGATCATTGGCAAATGACAACATATTTGGCTTCAGATGAATCTTAACATGTTGCCGGCGCCACCATCCAACCCCCAGGATAACTGGAAACACCAATTCAAGCATTGCTGAGAACTGATTGCAAAAGCTGAACCGATGTACTATGAAAGAAACTGGCTCACGGACTAGGTATGAGGTCTGGGAGGCTGAAGAAGCAACCATCACCGAGGGACCTACATCCAGGTCAAGCTCCAATTGTTGGGCTATTTCAACACTCATAAAATTTCCCGCATCTCTGGTATCCACCAAAGCCTCAAAGGAAACGTGATGGGACCTGACACTAATCTTCATGGGTAGTAAAAAGTTAGCAAAGTTCTCTTTATTGGTAGCTATAGTTGAATCCAGCGCTACCAAATTTATGGCAGTAGAATTTGGGGGAAACCACTAGGTTCATAGTGGGAGTAAGCCCATCACAAGTCGGATAGTCATAACATACTGATATGGCCATGATAGCTGTGGTAACTATGGGATGTGGATTGGACATTTTGAGTGGTACCAGGCTAACATGGCCAGAGTAAATTTTCTTCACAAACTGGTTCAGCTGAAAAGAAGGGACCATTGCTACGCCAATATCTATTAGAAAGGCGGAAATGGTTAAGAACAATAATTGGTCGATTATGTCAGGAAAGCAGCAAGTTAGAATTAGACTGTCCTTCCAGCTCGAGTGCTGAAGCCCACAAATGGCAAACCAGAATGCCTGAGGCACTGCTTCTGGTATGACAGTTATGGAACTAGGAAGGAGTTCCACCAATAATTGCCTATGAGCCATAATTGAGTATAAACACATAATGAAATACCAGATGAACACAGCCATAAAGCCTAAGGGATTTTGGAATGCCGATGGAAAAGGTGGTTTGTTTTTTAACATAAAGAGCTATAATTTGGGGAAAGGATGTTAAATTGGAAAGATAAGGAATAAAATCGACCAACAATTTTCTCAGTGAAAGGCAACTGATTAAATAGTATTCAATTGCAAGAAGTCCAAGCAGGGATCAGGTCCCTCAAACTCACCTAACCCAGCGAATTTTTTGGGGAATGGGGCAGATAATCACAAATAGAACTGACATCAAAGGATTCGGTGGCAGGCTGAGTCACTGTCAGTTTGACCTCAAATGCTTGAACTGAAACTCAACTGCATTTAAATCAGTTAGCGTAACAGCGTCTGTCCTGGTGAGCCATGGGAATTCCCTAAGGCCTCTCCATGTAGGGGCGGTCCCAATTGGTTGGAAATGGGTTTGGGATGCCTAACCCACCTGTGCCCAGTTGCTGGGCTGTTTTTTTGGTCAAATGAGTTTCATCAGCTGCAACTCCCATATTGCAGGTTAAGTATTTCAAACTGTTGATGATGATTTCCAAAGATACCATCTGCACATAGGGGATCATCCCTGACAATTTTGAGGGGGATTGGTTTGGTGATCATATGGGTGACTGTTTCAAAACCGTCTGCAATTCCAGCCAATAATTCAACATCTGTCCCTT
This sequence comes from Massospora cicadina, assembly GCA_022478985.1. Lineage (NCBI taxonomy): Eukaryota > Fungi > Entomophthoromycota > Entomophthoromycetes > Entomophthorales > Entomophthoraceae > Massospora > Massospora cicadina. The sequence goes on from JAKSZP010012415.1 coordinate 23,228, forward strand.
TTTGAGGATGCATTTCCAAATTGGCAGGCTTAAATCCCATTGGTTTCAGAATTATTGACTTCGATTTGGTGATATCAATGCAGATTTCCTTAATCCAATAGATAAGTTTGGCCAAGGTAAGCGAGGGTACCAGGGGAGGAATTCAAAGAGAGAAGGATGTTACCCAGCGCTCATCTACCACGTGGGAAAGGTCACCTTGGGTAACGAGGGGTACAGCCGCCCTCTTCAGACTTTTTTATTTGGGAATGGGAAGATTGCCCAATCCACGCACAAGGGACGTTCCCTGGACTTACATAAATACTCTGACTTATCAGGGCGAAAATTATTTTTATGACGTCATCCTGCTCTTGTTAGAAAATTCTGGTCGCACCAAAATTTATAAAAGGGGCTTATTTGCTCCCATTTGCAGTGGGTTAATTATTTGATCCTCCATCAGTTTGGGGTTGAATTCAAGTCATTACACTGGTCAGGGGAATGATCTGTTGAACCAGTCGTGGCCTCATCTGTGGCACCTGTAATGAAAGATGAGTCTTTTCTTGTCACATTGGATGTCTGACACTTGAACTTAGCCTGTGTAGGTATTGTCTCTGGGAGATTGGAAAGGGTTCCCATTAAGGAGAAGTTCATGGGTTTCAATAATGTGATAACCTACTGTTAGCACTGAAGTTTTAACTGCACAATGAAGGGCTTCAAGGGTCATATCCTAAACAAGAACCCATTATGTGGGTTGTATAAGAGCTGCTTCCGCCATGCAGGAGCACATTTGGCCTATTTTAGGCCTCTGGGTAGTGGCTGAAAGGACTTGTTTTTTACCTGTGAAGCTATTATACAGGTTTCCAAGGGCCTTACACCATGAACAATGGGTTCGCTTAGTCAGAGTTAATGAAGAAGATCTCTGGGCATGCCCCATCAACTCTTAGTGAGCATACCTCTAAATTTTTGGTCATAGTAGGAGATGGGATAAACGTTGCCCTTGCCAGGCGGGCTCTTTGAGTGAGAGCATATTGAGAGAGGACACTAAAGTCTACTGTAAGTACATACCCAAATTTCATTGAACCACAATGAAGTGTCAGTTTAAGTAATTCAAGATCAATAGGCATTGGGAGGCTTTAAAATGTAACTCATGATATTTTCTCCAGGTGAGAAAGTGCTTTAGAGATATGGAGAGATCCATGTGGAATAACAACATGAAGGGAGGCAACATGGTCAGCAAGGGCAGCTTCATTAAATCCCAAAAAATGTAGCGTACCTCCACCAATTCATGGATGGTGGTGTTAGTTGGGAATGTCTCTGCAATTGCCGCAAAGTATGAGAAGTAATCCTCTATGTAGTGTTCAACAGGATTATTTATATAGTAAAAGAAAAATGCATGGGAGAGATTGAGTGAGGTAGAGCTTTTTGCGCTCTAGTTTCTGGCCATGCGTCTTAAAATTGGCAATAAATGCTGCTTCATGGGGATCAGCTTTAGATATTACTGGTTTAAGGGTTTTTCAAGACCTAGTGGCCCCCGTAGTATGCTTATTCTTACTTTGGGCTGAAATTGCAGGTAAAATTTTAGTAGTTGGTGAGGGCAAGTTCTTGGGGTTACATTTGCTGGTACATTTCAGTGGGTCCTGGTACTGTCAGGCGCTGGGATGTGGTTGGTTGAGCATTGCCAGGTTTTTTAACCCATTTAGATCAGTTTTACTTCGGCCAATTGGGTAGAGGACATTAATTCATTATCATCCCAAATCATAATCCTTAAGTGATATGACTTTTGGGTTTAATTTCATGGGTTAAACTCTAACTGATTGGTGCATTAGTCATTTTTAGATTATATGAGTAAGTAACGACTTTAAAAGTGCTATTTAAGGGGTTTAAATGGGACAGATGAGATTGAAACTGGTGTAAAGTACTAAATTTTGAATCAGTAGTTTCCTCATTAATCAAATTAGGATGACTTAATTTGGTGATTTGTGAACCAGATTGGTCATCTAATCCAACATTATGGCGAAGGTTTAATGGTTAAACAGTAGTAATTGCCTCTTATGAAGGGGGTCCAGAATTTCACCAATAGTGATAATAGGGTGCTGAGAAAGTTAACTCAATAATGGGAGGAGAGTGCCATCTAGTACTAAAAAAAATAATGGGAGGAGAGTGCCTGGAAGGGCTGAGGTGTATCTAAAAGATCTGATGCGATTAAAACTGCATGGCTGATATTTTCATGGTAGGAGGGGGACTAGCAGGTGGTTAGTATGTAGTGTGCACTGAGATGTAAGCGTGAAGGTTGCAGAGGAGAAGTTTGGTGAGCTAGTGCTTGGTGAGATGGCTGCAAAACAGAGGTGCTTATTTTGCAGCTTCTGCCTGAGAACAGGTGACTCTGTTTAACATTGAAGTTGTAATCTGAGGGTTGATATTTTCTGGGGGGTTTGTGGCTTGTTTAGTCAAGTTAGTGAGTACTTTTGTGGGCTTTCCTGCCATTACTGCTATTAGTTTTATCAATCTCTCTAGAGGAGCAAAATTTCAAGATTACTTTTAAAGGTGATGTTTAGAATAAAGAGGCTTGGTATAAATTTTGTCTTAAGGTAGGACTCAGTTTACATAAATTTCTTTGAGGAAAATAAGATTAATAGTTGTCTTCAAATTTAGTGGCTGAAATTCCATTGATTTAATACAAAAAATTTAAATTTTAAATTTATTGCGGGAAGGCAGACCATGGGACGGACACTTCCAAATATGACTCAGGACAGATAAACTTAGTACCGGGAGAGGCACCCCAGAGAAGCGATGCTATCTCTTGTTGCCAGCAGGAACGCCACTTATGGGGAGGGGGAGGGAACGTGTGAAGGGGCCGTAGCCACTATTGAGCACGTGTGGAGGAAGGGGTCTGATTTGATGAACCAAACTGGGAACCAGGAGGATACCAGCTGTCAGCGGCGCGGTGAGAGGTATCCAAACATCCACGCTTGAAAGTGGTCCACCAAATGAGACCAGAATCTGTGGAAAGTTTCGGGGAGGGTGGGGGTGGAGCCTGCAATGGCATCTAAGACAATCGTATGGATGGTCCACATGGCGATTGCAACCACCAGAGCATGGAGGGAGGGTGTAAGGGAGAAAGGCCATTGATAGAGCAAACATATCTCTTAACAGACTGAAGGGATGTGTTTGATCCTGGCCTACAAGACGTTGGACTTCGCGCCATATCACTTTAGAGGTGGTGCACTTCTCCAGGCGGTGGAACAGCATTCCATACTGGCCGCACACGACACATGATGAGTGTAAAGCGTTAGAGCGCTCAGCTGTATGGTACACCCACCTCATGCAGCGCCACACATGGGAGCGGATTTGAGGCTGCAACAGAGGATGGTGTGCATATTTCTCAGATAGTTTTTTGGGTCTCAATGGAATAAGGGATGTCCATCATGTCCAGGTAGTCCACCCTGGATAGGACATGGGGCCGAATGGGGATCACGCCATCATGGATGGGTAGCCCCTGTACCTCTTTTGTGAACTGAGGAGAGGGGCGGCCTCTTTGGGTTGTATATCTGCTAATATGAATTCTCCACTCTGCACTCCGCATGGAGAGTAGGATTCGTTTGTAGTGGGTTTTTGTCCTGTGAGGACCTGTGGCCGATGTGTGTGATGCGAGGTATTTCATCAGGGAGTGGGGGTTCGATGGATTGTTGAGGCCCAAGGTGCGGGAGAAGTTGGAGCGGGCTGCGCGGGACCAGTGTTGGGATGGGAGTGTAGGAGCGGTGATGGCCGCGATTCAGGTGCCCAGGATCTTGGCAGCATGGGCTTTGAAGTCAAGCAGGCCCATGCCACCATGATGATGAGGGCCAAACATGACCTCTAGCCACACTGGTGGAGGGCGGCCTGACCAAAGCCATCCTTGCAGCAAGGCATACAAGGATTTGAAGAAGCTTGGGGAGAAAGGGATGGCGTGGGCTCCGAACCAGACTTTGGATAGGAGCATAGAGTTGGCTAAAACAACCCTGCCAGTAAGGGAAGTAGGGTGAGCTCTGAGAGAGGCGATTCGCTTCATCACGTTATCCAAAATATGGCACTCCATTACTGCTGACGTATATCCGCCTGCCTCCATCCACATGCCCAGATGGCGCACCAGTCCTATGGTATTATGTGGCACGAAGGGGAGCACCAGTGGAGCGGTGTGTGTTGAGTTAGTAAGGCGTGGACGTGGGCGAGCAGATGGGCTGGGTTGGTAACTAATTGCTGGGGCCCAGCAGTTCTGAAACTGACCAAGGAGGATGATTTCAGTTTTGGAGGCGTTCAGTGCCATGTTGCTTACCTGGGAATATTCCTGGATGAGAGCTTCAAGCGCGCGTGCATCTTGATTATTAGACACCCCAACCACACAATCATCTGCGAACGCCAATATCTTGACTGGAGCTTGGCCTGGCACATGGACCCCAGTGAGGTGGGCATTCACATTTTGCAGTAGTGGGTCAAGGCTGAAGTTGTATAAGAGTGGGCTGAGGGGGTCCCCTTGTCACAAGCCCCTTTGAGGGCAGACTACTTCTGTAAGGAAGCTAGGGCCACGCACTGCCATTGTTGCAGATTCCGTGAGCAGCATCACCCAGTTGATGAAGCGAGGGGTAGGCGGAATTGATGGAGGCAGGCCCTTATGTATTCCCAGTTTACTCTATTATAGGCCTTTTGTTTGTCCAAGAATACAAGTGCCCCAGAGGCTGTGGACTGACATCTATTAGCCACAGAGTGCACGTTATCCCAAATCGACCTTCTGGGGATGAAACCAAATTGTTCTGGGGAGATGGTGGCAGATGCTACAATCCCTAAACAGTTAGCCATGATTTTTGTTAAAATTTTTGTATCTGTGTTAGTTAAAGAAATGGGGCGCCAGTTGGCTAAGTCTAGCTTGTCCCCTTTTTTTGAAGAGTGTGACAGTGAAGGCTTCTTGTCCTCCTGGCAGGAGGCGCGTTTCCAACAGGCTTTGGTTAAGTGAGGCAAGCAGAAGTGGGGATATATATTTGAATTATTTTTGTAGAACTCATATGGAATGCCATCTGGGCCTGGGCATTTTCAGTTTGGTGCACCGCGAATGGCTGTCAATAATTCGTTCAGAGTAATTAAATTCATTATTTCTGGGTATCAGAAAATGGTGTGGATATGAGCTCGGTCAAGAAATTCTGCCACTTCAGCCAGCTGAATTGGTTTGGCTTGGTACAACTCAGAGTAATATTTTTGCATTTTGATTACCACTTCGGCCAGTGTATCTGCAATAGAATTATCCGATCTTCACACCTGTGTGCAGGCCACGCTCTGGTGTGGTGCAAAAAAATTTTTTAAAGAAATATGCGGTGCACTTGTCGCCTTTTGTGATGCATGTGGCCCTGTATTGAACACAAACCCAATGTTTGTGTTGCCTTTTGAGTGCGTTGAGATGGGCAGCTGCCTCCACCCACTTCCAGCCCCATTCAGGGCTGTATCCTTTAGCTGAAATGTTGGACTCCAAGTGTGCCAATTCTTCCAGAGCATGCAAGATAACTGCCGATGTGGCTCATGAGCATCTGGAGGAGAGATGGCGAGAGTGGCAGATGGTGTCCTCTTTGAAAGTTGCTCATGAGGAAATGGGGTCCGCGCAAAACGGTGCAACAAACTTTTTTGCCAAAGTTGCCTCTTCTCTCACGTGGAAAATCCTGGTGATGCGAGCTCAGGGGGCAGATTTTGCACCAATGTGGGGCCTTAGCCACTGTGACAGGTAGGTGGTAGGTTATCAATACCAGTCGGTGGTCAGAGAATTCCATTTTCGTTGTTTTGAAGTGGGAGATGTGGGGTTGGAATTTTGCTAGCATTAGAATAAGGTCGATGCGGGTCATGGACCTTAATTGGCCGTTGTGGACATGGGGTCACATCATGTTTTTGAGCAGTGGGGCATGTCATGGCAGCGCATCCATTAACCCAAGGGTGGCCTTTAGAACGTGTAGTTCTACATGACCCTGTGGGGCGTGGGGTGAGGGAGGCCACTAGTCCATTGGTGAGGTTAGCCAACAGTTCATGTTGCCAACTAGGAAAGAATCATGGGGTAGCGGGAGGGATTTGACCAATGAGAAAAAAGCCCCAATGCTCGTGTGCACTGTTTGGGGCATAGATGTTGACGATTGCATGCGCTACGTCAGCCCATGAGAAGGTGACGACGAGCACTCAGCCATTTAGTAATGTTTCTGAGGATATGAATTTGAAAAAATTATTTTTCTGAATTAGCACCCCACAATGCTTTGACCAAAAGGATAGGGATGGGAGGAGCATTGGTTTACAATTTTCCTTGGAACCTTATGGACAGTGGGACTCCTGGATGGCCAGGATATCCACTGGTAAATTGTGTTGTAAAAAACTCAGTTTCCTAGCCTGGGATGGGGAGGCCTTGAGTCCAGCGATATTCAACATCCCTAAAGTGAAGATTTCCCCCATTGCACCTTAGGTGCGAGGGGTGGGCCCCCAGGCCCACCAGCCTCTTCTAAGTCCCCACAGGCTTTCACAGCAGCATGGGTGTTAGCGGCAATGCTATCAGAGTTTTTGTTGATTTTTGCGGAAAGAGTCACATTGGCTTTAGCCTTTGCTTTTTGTTTTCCCAACGTCGGACAAATTTTTTGCGGTGTGGATGAGTTCAGTGCACCATTGAGCAGGTCAAAAAAAATTTTTCAGTTGGGATAGGTCCCAAGTTGGTTTCAACTGGAGCTTGGGTGCAACGATTGGGTGAGATTGAGTCTCCCATCGGATCCTTGGATTGAATGGCCCACTCAGCATAGGCTTCCCAATCTGATTGGTTGATGGATTCCTGAGTTGCTTCCACCACGAAGGTTTCCATGTCCTCCTGGCATTGTGAGTGTGGGATAGTGGTGGTGGCCTTGGCCGTTTCCTTGGCCGCGGCCCTACAGGCCTGCTTGGCCTTCTTCCATTCTTGCAGGGAGATAGGCTTTACCAATAGGTAGCAGCCTTGTGCTTCCCATGGGAAAGCCTCCTTGGTGCTTGCGGTTGGTTCGTAGTGCGCCTCTCCATTGGCCATGGCCACCGAGGGGTGCTCTTGGAATGTGACGCCCTCCTTGATGGGGCATGCATGTACCTTATGGCTGTACGCATCACAGTGGGTGCAAATGGGGGGCGCGCTGTCCATGGTCACCCAGAATGGGTGGGTGGTATGCCCTGCGATATCAATAAAAGTGGAGTGCGGGATCTGGGTTAGGTCCTTCACAATCTCCTCAGTTGGGGTCAGAACTGCGATGGCTTTGCTGGTGCACAGGTGTGGCATCAGCATGAAGCGTTGCATTTTGAAAGATTGTATTTCGCCATATACAGCGAGACCATCTTTCAGGTGTTGTTCCAAAATGTCACGTTTTACCGTAGTAGGCAAAAAGTCAAATGTGAGGAAAATTTGGTTTTATTTTGTCCATCTGGTGCATTTGGTTTTGATGATCCGTTGCCCTTCGGGAGGTTGACTACTATGTGCACCACTGCAGCCTCATCTGCTGCTTTTTTGCTTTCAAAACCTAGGTCCAGCCAACCGCGTGACATGGAGTGAGGTGCAATGTACACCGTGGTCAGGAAACTTTTGTGTACATCTTCACAAAATTTTTCCCATAAGGCCATTTTTTGGATGTCCAGATACACGCGGACTCCAAATTCCACTGATGAAAGTGGTTGGGAGTGTGGCGTGTCAATGTACTGGTTGCATTGTGCTTGCCATGCGAGTATCTCTGGGGAAATTGTGACCGCCAGTTTTTTAAGAGTTTTGTCTATTCCGCCAGATTCTCCGGGGCATTTTTGAACGTTGGAGGCCGCGGGCCTTCCACCTGCTCCTCTTACCTTGCTTGCCCAACTGCTCACTGACATGGGCGCAGACTAATCTCCTCTATGAGATTATCAAACTAGATTCAGTCTTGAATTGAATAGGTTGCAAAAGTGATTGCAACAAGAAAAAAAAAGTTTTTAATACAAAAAATTTAGTTGTGCATAGTATCTTTCAGTTAAGGTCTAGAGATAGGTTTATTTTTCAAAAGTGTCACATTTTCTAGCTGAATTGAGGTTGTTTGATGGGGTTTTCTAAAGTTTGCTTTTGAATAACATAAGTTTGAGGTGAGTAAATTGAGCAATATTGCATTGGTGTTTTTCAACAAATTATTGAGAGGAATTTTTTTCATATCTAAATATAGATAAGAAGGATCACATATTCTTACATGAGAATTCCTTAGAGTTCAGGATTTTTGGGGCTTTTTAATCAGTAGATCAATTTTAATCTTCCTTGGAGTTTTTGTAACTTGAATTTTGTTTTTTACTTCTTCAATTATGCATTTTGGCGACATATTACTCAAATAGTTCAGTATGTTGATTGGCTTTGTTGGAAGGGGGTCATCCATGTGTTGTATCTGGTGCACAGGTTTGCAGTGCACCAAGGTATTTTTGATCATCGGTCTTGAAAACATCCCAATCTTAGGTTAATCTGGCCATTACATATGAGTCTGAGGTATGTCAACAGTTTTTGGCAGATTGAGTACAGGCAAAAATTTTGATTTCCCCTTTAGAGACACTATCCATAAAAGTGGGGAATTTGGAATTTCACACAGGGAGCTTATGACTGATAAAAGATATATGGTTTGCAGTTTAAGTAAATAAGGTTGTAGCATGGTCGCTACCCTAGAACTAGTATAGTCAATCGTTAAACCTGCTCCAAGGAGGCAATATTCTGCTGATTTATCTCAGTTGTGTAAGTTCTGGGGAGCAACCCAGTGCATAGACAGATAAAGAGTTTCTCTACTAAACTGAGAAGGGGCCCAAAGGCTTCTACCTTTCTCACCAACAAGGGCATTTTAACCCATGCTATGGATGATAAGTGGGTTACAGCCTATCCCCTTAAATTTTTACCTCTTCCAATCCTCCTACCATCAAGGAGTTGGGGGAAAGGATTCAGGAGCTGCGCACTTAGTGGTGGAGCCCAGAGGTTACGCCAGTAGACAGGTTTCCACCCCCTCCAAGGGCAGAATATCACATAACGGGGTTTGAGTTCTTACCAAAGGTTAAGCTAGTTTTTATTGCAATAGAGTCATTTAAAAAACTCTAATTTGAGATTCCCCTACCATCCTTCTGACTCACCGCAGGGTGTGGTGAGCCTATACCAATAGGTTAAGTGTGCCTAACCAATTCAATTTTAGATGAAATTTCCCCTACCTTTCCTGTCCTTGGGTGCAGCCTGCCAGTCCCCCAAACATATTTTTGCCATCCAACAAGATGTGACAATGTGAGAAATAATTTTTATTAAAGTTTTTGATTGAAATCTGACCCATCAGCTCTGATCCAAATCACTATTGGAATCACATAGTATTTCATTCTTCTGAGATCCTACTACGTGGAATATTCTGTCCTTAATTCACACCTCCCCTTATTCTCCACCTATTTGGCTTATAAGAAAGGTGTCCATAACAAGTTCTGCTATGGGGATATTCTTTTATTTTTATATTTTCCAAAATTAAAGTATACTTAAAACTCCCCATTTTAACTGTAAGTTGTTTGTAGGTACCTTTACCAACCATGTTGCTCAAATTCTAGTACAATTGGCCAACATTGGCACTCCTTCACCTTACTCTATATCAAACCTTATGGTTGGATGTACCAAAATTATCTGTTTGCTGTTTTAAGTAATTACTCATCACAAATGGCAGCGCAGTCTTATTTCTATCATCAGGATTTATGACAAGTTGGTGCAAGATTTCCTGAATCTTTGGTATGTCTTTGATTTCTGAGACATCCAAGTCAAGATTATTGCCCTTATAAGATGTGGATGCTTGATAATCTCATTTCTGGAAGTTAACAAGCTGGGTTTACGTCTGGTAGGTGTGGATAACTGATCTACACAGGTAGTCAGTGATATCAACACTACATCCAAAATAAGGGTTCTCAATGGCATCTAAAAAACATTCAAGGAGACGCTGATCTACTTGATCACTGTGTCAGTATGTAATTTGATTCCATGAGCCCAGTAGTTCCTCAAGTTTGTCTATAAATTTACTGATACTGCTGAAATATTTTAATTATAATTGGTAGATTTTTTTGTAAAAGCTAAGTTGAGGAGATTGAGAATTTTTCCTTTTCCCAGGTTTTCCAGTCTCCTGATAATCAAAGGATATATTGCACAGTGCCATTTGAGAGCGTGGCCAGTAAGCAGACTAGCCACTTTATATAATTGCTGTTGGGAGCTCACACCATAGTTATCTCCCAGGTGTTGTAACTGTCCAACCACTCCTCAACTGGGCCATGGTCAAACTTCTCCAAATTATGTTTGATGCAGGCTCTCATAAAAAATATGGCAGTCACTGTCAGACACTTGCCCTCACAGCTGAAAAATAAGAATGTTTTAGGTCAAATTCAGCTGAAAAGGGGAAATGTTGGCCATTTGCAATTTTGCAATGTTACTAAGAGTAATTAAAGATGATGATAATGAAGATATCGAGGATATTGACCAAAAGTCCTTGGCTGATTCTCAGTGGAACCCTATTAATCGGGGTAATACCAGTTTGAAACCTGCACAGGCAATAAACGTAAAATCAAGCAGTTGGATTACTCTGACCATGTGACAGACCGTGGGGTGACCATTGGAAGGCATGTCCCTAACCACAATCAGGTCCTTCAAAGCACCTACGTGGGGACCACCCCTTTTATAGGCTTGGCAGGGGTCCCCCAGGGTGCAATAAATTTCTTGAATGGGGATTGGCTGAAGTTTATAAAATTGTTACTGCTGGGTACATTTTAGCCAATAGTAATTCCTCTGCTATCATTCAGCCAAAATGAAGTGAGTATTCCAAGCTTTGATAGGCTGCATTATCATATTTCCTCATTCAGATGGTACAAGCTGTACCAAAATTACTAGTAAATTCCCTCCAACCCATAATACTGTTTAAATATGGATCAGTCATATAGTGAGGGGATCATTTTTTCCTTTCTTACCTCTCGCTACCAATAAAACTCATAAAACGAATGTTTTTAGTAGTGCATATTTATTTAAATTTTATTAAAGCCTTTGTGGGTTTCAGCGGCATAAGCACCAGTGAGCACAAACAGGCTGGATTCCCACAGTCACTTGGTTAGTAGGGAGAGTGTCTGTAACTCTCCCATTCCCAGAAAGGTTCAGGATGCACAGCCACACTGCCAGGAAACTAGTTATTATAAAGATGGTAAACAGTGCACCGCTGAGTATGCTGGAACAAAAGAGACCCATGGCAAGGGCATATAACGTGGTATATAGTAGTAGAAAACTAATAACAAAACTTGGTTGGACCCCAAAGGGGAGTCCATGACCAAGTAGAGATCTGTGCTGGGGTGCTTGCATGCCTCGATCTGGAGAGGACCAGGGCTGCCCAGTGGTGAACCATATTTGGCAAATATTTTTGTAAAGTTAAAATGACCAACATTGTTGGAGACCTCCTCGAGGTGGTCTGCACACAAGTTTACCTAAGGAGCCATTCTTTTTCTAACGTAAATATAATGGTGTATTTTTGTTAGGAAGTTGACCAACTAGGAAAGTTGGTCTCATGAAAACATACTTAAACCATGGGGGAGACATCTATTGGCGGAAGTGGTGCTAAGCCTAAGCACACTAATAGGCGCACGCTACCATCAGCATGGGTAATGTAACTTAAAATTAACCAAACTTGAGTTATAGATTGTATTTGTACTTGACCTAAGTTGTAATATTGAAAATGTAAAGGTTTTTAAAACCCTGTTCCTTAAGCAACTAAAATGAACTGTTAGGATTAAGTTGTAGTTGGTGCGTTTAAACGCCCTGGCTGCAAAGCCAAGTCTGAGCATCGTGTACATTCTCAGGACCAACCTGGGCATACTTTGCCTGTACCCAGCGTTGGTCCAAAAAATGTTTAAGGTCAAGGAGGTCTGCCAACTTGACCTTTTTGCCCCTGACGTGCATCTTTGTCCTTACAGTTGGTTCCCTCAATCATTAAGTCATGTCATTACCCTCTCATTTCTTTAAACTCCACCCCCCTCCAGGGGCTTTCGCCAGATAAAAGTTTTTTGTGAGCTGGGGCCAACTTCATAGCAGCAACGGTTTGCTTTGACAAAGGCTTTTCAGCCTGGGGGAAACGCTTGTGGAAAACCAATCAGATCTTGGGCATGGGAGCAGTCATGCGCTTGAACCCAACTGTATTCCTGTCATAAAAACGGCAGAAGAAGTTTAGACTGGCCCGCCAGTTGTGATGTGTGAGCGCCCAAAATTTAAGCCATAATGCCAGTGGCATTGCCACTCATATGATGTTGTATGAAGCCGTGAATTGTGAAACCATAACAAGTTGGTGTAGGGTGAGCGTGAAAAGAAACCCAAAAACTAACCAAATAGAAACAACCTCAGACACTGGGGGTCTCATACCAGGGGATTGTACCACGGGGTTGGCTTCTACAGGGTTGCTGGTGGGTGGGTTCATTACCATTGTAGAGACAAGGGGGTGGATTCTTGCTTGAAAATGGTGGATGTAAGGCCACATGATCCCACTGTATTGATGGCGTATAGTTTGAATGATGGGGTTAAATTGCCAGAAGTTTTTAGCGCTTTGAATCCAATTGACATTGGTGAAAGTGATGGTAATCATCAAAACTGGCAATGCCCATTCTGTTTAGGGACCAATGGGCCACCAGGTTAATGCCATCAGGACTTCAGCAAGAGGGACATAAATAAAGTAAAAAATTGGGGTTTAGCGAGAATTTATTGGAAAGGAAAATAAAGATAATTGACCAACAATTTCCTCAGTGTGATGCAACTGATTAAATAGTGTTCAATTGATTTGGGTCCAAGAAGGGATTGGGTCAATCAAATTTGACCTAAGCCGGTGAATTTTTTGGGGAAGGGGGCAGATAATCTCAAATGGAACTGACATTGAAAGATTCAGCAGCAGGACAAGTCGCTGTTGGTTTAACTGTGAATGCCTGAACTGAGGCTCAACTGCATTTCTGTCAGTTGACATGATGGCATCTGGCCCAATAAGCAGCGGGAATTCCCCAGAGCCATCCCATGTAGGGGTGGTCCTAATTGGTTGGAAACGGGTTCAGGATGCCCGACCCACTCATGACCAGTTGCTGGGGCATTTGTTTGGTCAAATGAGTTATGTCAGCCACAACTCCCAACTTTATTGGATTGGGGTTTCAAACTGTCTAAGATAGCTTCCAAAGATACCATCTGAACAACATGGATCATCCTCAACAATTTTGAGATGTGGTTGGCATCAGCAATCATACTGCTGGCTGAGTCAAAACTGTTGGTGATTCTGGATGATAATTTAATAATTGTCTCTTTTTGACTATATGTTTTCCAATAGTTAGGCTTTATTCCCATTGGTTTTGGACCTTTTGACTTCGATTTGGTGATCTCAGCGCAGATTTCCTTAATCTGGCGGACAAGTTTGGCTAAGGTGAGCGAGGGTATTGGGGGAGGGATCCTAAGAGGTAGAGCTGTTACCCAGCGCTTGTCTACCACATGGGCGAGGTCGTTCTGGGTGATGAGGGGTAAAGCTGCCCTCTTTGGACCCTTTTTATTTGAAAACAGGAAGATCACCTGATCCACACAGGCATGCTCCTCTAGACTTACATTTCCGCTGCATTAAATTCCTTCCAGGATACTAGGTGCTCAAGCCTTCTTTTTACTCAAAAAGAGGCTACTATCTACTACAATTCCCACTCTGGCGCCCCATCCATGAGATAAGTCACCGGGGTCTCTAATGGGGCCCTCAGACAACTTCAGCTTGTTTTCATGAAATACTGAAAAGATCCTGAACGAGGGGGAGATCCAACTGGTATGAGGCGTGGCCCACCTTTCTGACAACGCAGTAAGGCCAAATCCTCTTAGGTCTCAGCTTTTTACATGGCTGCATGATAGGGATGTTCAAAAATAAAGCATATTGAGATCCCCTTCCTTGAATGAAGGACCTACCCATCTCTTTCCAGCATTGTTCTCCTTATAGACTTGCATTGTCACCTCCAAATTTGTGGATACACTCTGGTGTACTTTCTTGATAGTCTTGCAAAGTTCACCGCCACTTTGACTTTAGATCCACAGATTGGCTCCATGTTGAAGGCAGGGTTAAACCCATAGTTAGCAAAATATATAGAAAAAACAATAGATGCATGTTGAGCGTTGATATAGCTAAACTGAGACATGGAAAGATTAAAAACCCAATATGAATGATCAACGGCAGTGTAACACCGCAGGTACTGTTCCAAGAACTGGTTCACTAGTTCAGTCTACCCATCTGATTAGGCTTGATATGAAGTCAAATGGTAGGGGCAAATCTGAAGAGTCTTACACAATACTTCTCAAAAGAAAGAGGTAAACTGGGGCCTACAATCACTAATTTAATCTTGTGGAACCCTGTGAAGAGAAAACACATGAGAGAAGAAGAGCTTAGCCATCTCAGCTGCTATTACTGTGGTTCTGATGGGAGTAAAGTGGGCGAACTTCATAAAACAGTCCACCACTACCATGATGGCATCGTAGTCATCAGATACAGGTAATACCACAATTAAATCCACCAATAAAGAAGTCCAAGGCCCTTCAGCCTTTTGGACTGGTACCAACAACCCCGCTAGTGGCTGGCGATCTGGCTCTATTTAGTTGCAGACCAGGCACTCCTTACAATACCTGGTCACCTGCGCAGCTAACCCTTCCAATTGTAAGTATGGTGAATTATCTCTGGGTTCTTCGCCTTCCCAAGATGGCCAACCGTTATCCTGTCATAATGGTCTGGATGATTTCCAGGCAAAGTGGTACAGCAGGAACCCATAGGCAACCCTGGAACCACACCAACTCATCCTTAACGTGGTAACCTCTGGTAGTATCTTCTATGTTCAACTCACTCTTGTCAAGGACCATAGTATACTCGGCCAACAAAGGCTGTGAAAGGACTACCTTTTGAGACATACCATATTTCTCTGCACCTTTCAGAGGAGCAAGCGCTGGCCCGTGGGCTAAGGGATAAGGAAGTTGAGACACAATCTTATCCAGAGGAATCACCAAGTGGGTTTTGTGTACTTATAACTCCTTAAGGATGGGAGCTAGTGCAGGGTTTTGGCTCAAAGCATTTGCCAAACCATTCTCCTTGCCCTTTGTAAATTCATAAGAAAACACACATTGGGCCAGGTTCTCATGCCAATGGGTTTGCCATGGAGTCAAGACATGAGGTGCGCGGTAGTACAACAAGACACGGTGGTCTGTATAAACACAGAATGGTTGGAATGAGCCATGCAAGTGATGCCACCAATAGGTAAGCGCCTCAACCACTGCCAAGCTCTTTGTCATAAATGGCATATTTTAACTCAGGCAGGGACATTTTTTGAGAAAAGTATTCCACCAGATTCTTTATTCCATCTTCGCCTACTTGTAATAAGGCTGCCGCTCTGGCGAAGTTGGAGGCATCAGTGGCCACAATGAACTCCTTTATGGGGTCTACATGGAGAAGGAAGGATATGGACAACAGGGTGCACTTTAACACTTGGAAGGCATCCTGAAAAATGGGGGACCACTGGAGCACTTTAGCTCCAATCTCCTTATACAGGGGCGCTGCCAGCTCAAAAAGATTTGGCGTGAATTTCTTGAGGAACATACATGTCCCCAAAAAACTCCTCAATTCCTTGACCAAAGTTGGGGTAGACCACACATAAATCCCTTCTCCTTGTCTGGAGTTATCATGTGGCCTTGGTCAAACACAACGTTGCCTAGGAAGGTGACCTGGGACTTGAAGAATTCACATTTACTGATTTTTAGCATAAGGTCATCTGTCCTTAAATGCTCCACCACCTTCTGAAGGTGTACTGCATGGGACTCATGATTGGGGGAAAACACCAGAATATCATACATGTAGGCTACCGTGCATACCCCTCAGCAGGTCCCCCAAAGCTGCATCATAAAGCTTTGAAAGATAGCCAAGGCGTTTTTAAGCCCAAAAGGCATTACCTAAAACTGTAAAATTCCTTTTCTGGTGCAGAATGCGGTTAGCCACTCCTGGCCCTTCTTGATCCAGATCTGATTGAACGCATTTAAGCATTCCATTTAGAGAAGACTTTTGCCTTCTCTACATATTAAGCAATCTGTGAGTCCACCAGAATGAGATGCAAATCTGGTACTGTGACATTGTTGAGATTTCCATAATCTATGATTGGGCGTAAGGTACCATTGATATTCTCCACAAAAAAGAGTGGGAGCATACTGGGGAGGTACGCTGATTTATTGCGCCTTTAGCTAACTGCTTCTTCACCCACACATCTAAGGCCGCTTCCTCATTTACAATCAAAGGGTAAACGGGATAAGTTATACACATCAAAATCATGGTGAGCTTGAACTCGCAATCAAACTCTGAATGAGCTGGTAGTACATTGGCTGAAGCCACGTCAAAAAAATCAGCCCCTCCAAACAGGAAGGTAAGGGTACCTCCAGAGAGGGCTTCAGAAACGGAGAAAGACTGAGAGTGTGGATGTTGGACAGTGGGGCAGAACTCCATGAAAGTTTGCTTCAGACAAAGGGACAACTAATATATAACTAATCTTCAAAGTTAAGGACAAGATATTGGTTTTCAAGTTGGTCTTGACATAAAACTTTTGCTACCACTCCACTTTCAAAATAATGGGGTGAAGAAGATTTTTGATTGCTTTGAAGTGGTATGCCAAATGATATTTACCAACTTGATAATCTACTAACCCCATAACCTGCAGCGTGGTAATACTTTATGAAGCCCCTCCCCTAACCATACCACCTGGCAAGTAATTCAACTCAAGGTAGTCGGCAAGGTCTTGGTCAATAAAATTCTCAGAGGTGTCATGGATTTGGATGATAAGAATTAGACTGGGCTCCCAGTCAGGGTGTGCGAACACCCAGTGGAGAGCCCAGAATGCCATAGGCACAGCGGTCTGAGTGACTTGTAGAAGTGGAGTTATATTTGGGACGTGAGGAAAGTAAAAGTTCATAAACATACTGAAGGCCCCCAAGGCAAACCAGATGTTTGCAATGGGGGCAACTGCGAGTCTTGCAGAGGCAACCCCCAAGGGCAGTAGATGCAGGAAGAAAGATGACTCCTCCAGGGTTCACAGTTGCTGGCCTTCTGATTTGAATAAGTGAGCTTGCGCACCAGTGAGGGGCGACACAGGGGCTGCCATGTGATCAGAGGTGAGATCAAAGGAGGAATGTGACCCACAAAGGGGGTTGGGGCTGAGCTTCTCCTGAACGGGGTGCTCCAGGCCCCACAGGTGGGCTGAACCATCAGCAGCTGAGCCAGGTGTGGAGCCCAAGGCCACAAGTTGCGGAGCAGGGCTGCTCTATTGCTGCTCCAACAGGAGAATGATTTCAAAATTTTCAGTGGTATAGTGGATGGGAGGGCTCTCATTAAACGGTTGCACAATAACAAATGAGACATCAGGTTTGTCACTTGGGGTGAGCTGGTTTATTACAATTATGATCCACCACTGCATGGTGGGGTTAAATGACCAGATGGTCCTGTTGGAAAATATTAGAATAAGGACTTGAGTGATGGCACACTTTGCCAGATTGATCAGCAGAATTTTTAATTAAAAGTAAAGTGGATGGAGGCTGTGGCAAGCTGTACAGGGTAATTAAGGTTTTATTGAGCTCAAAGCACAAGAAGATAAGAAGATGAACTGAAAACCGCCCCTGAACAGGGCAGTTGCCTTAAGTACTGGGTGAATTGCATAGGGGAGGTATTATGGGATTAGTTGTTTAGGTTTTGGCGCTGGGATTTGGTTGGCTGGCAGGGAGGGGGTGGAGGGGAGCTCAAAACCTTAACAAAAACTAAAAAAACCTTTGCAATTTTTCCGCGTTTATAGGAACAAACCAAGTTGATATTGCTGATTTGGGTCCTGATTATCTGAGTCAGCCTGTTCGCATGATTTGGATTTTCTGGATTCATCCTGGGAGGCAGGGGCCACTGGGCTGAGTTGTTTGGGACCTGGTTTGAACTCTCAATGGGGCTATTTGTGCGATCTGAACTTCCCATATTCATCCAATAGAGTTGGGGCAATGAGTCTGAGTTATTTGGTGTCTGGTTTGAGATCTGAGTCATGCCCTGACCAGATTTTTGGCACCAGCCAGTCTGGACCGGCTCCCCTAGGCCAGATTTTATAGACCAGGCTCCAATGTTGGTGGGTACTATTTCCTCAAAATTTTGACATAGTTTTCCTGGGGAGTGGGGGTCCCAGGGGCCTGCCCATGGCCCCTGGCTTGTACAAACTCTCTGCAGACCCCCTATATTAAACTTACTGGGGTTGAGGAGGGGGGAAGAGGTGGAAATGGGTTATCCTTGGGTGGGAGAGCAGTCACTCTGTGCTTGTCCACCACGTGTGCCAAGTTGCAAAACTGTGAAAGGGGGTTTACTTGGCCCTTGGAACCTCTCTTTGTTTGGAAGGGGTGTTGCTCCCTATCCAGTTGTAGGGGCTGGTCTCCAGGACTTACAAGAGGCTCCTGTATCCACCAAAATAGTTGTTCTGGTTTTCCTTAAAAGAGATGAAAGGGTAGCAGTCAGCAAAAAATATCTTGAATGGTTTATATTTAAATCAGAAAATGCCAAAACATCACCAGAAAACTCTACATCAGGTATAAGCATGCCTCCAGAGTATTTTTCAAATTATAGAATGGAGAGGGACAATTGGCCACTCTTACTACTGAGGCCACATATCCCACCCTATCTTCAATAGTTGCATAAACAATTTTATATTTTAAAAGTAACTTCTTTTCCACAGCTTGTGTTCTGCAGATCATGGTAGGGGTTAAGCGTGGGTCTCTCTGGGATGATATGGTATACTGTAATATTTTCCAAACTAGAGCCACAAAAGATGATATTTGGCTCATTTTTATACAAGGAGCTAGCATTATAAAACACGTTTTTTGCCATGAACGACCCCATACTCAATTCAGCGGTGGGTTTTGCATTGTTATCCAAAGCCATCACCACCAGGCCCTTCATCAATGATCCTGATTGCACCATATGAATGTGGTGCCAATAAAAATCATTTTAATCAATTTCATTAATTTTGGGGGAAAGTTGGGGAATCAGACACCCATATTGTACAGTGTCTGAATCCACCAGGTATGAGCAAAAAGGTGGGCACTTCCCAGTTGGAGGTAGCAAAAATAATGCAAAGATGCACCAACCATTGACCAAATGAAAAAATGGTGGTGAGCCCCATTGAGGCCATGACAAATGGTAGGCACACCCAATTTGCACCCAAAAAAGCCCCACACGGATAATTCTAGTTCACATAAAGTAAAAGGTTGGTTGACTAATGTAAAGAAAGTGTCTGTAACTCTCCCATACCCAGAGAGGTGGTGTGGGATGCACAGCCACACCGTCAGGGAACTAGTCATTATCAAGATGGTAAACAGGGCACCGCTGAGGATGCTGGAACAAAAGAGACCCAGGGCAAGGGCATATAATGTGGTATATAGTAGTAGAAAACTAATGAACAATAAATCTTGGTTGGACCCCAAAGGGGAGTCCATAACCAAGTGGAGATCTGTGCTGGAGTGCTTGAGTGCCTTGATCTGTAGGGGACCAGGGCTGCCCAGTGGTGCACCAGATTTGGTAGATATTTTGTAAAACAATCAAAGGACCAACATTGTTGGAGACCTTCTCAAGGAGGTCCAAGCACAGGTTCACCCAAGGAACTATTTTTAGAAAAATGTAAAGATAATGGTGGATTTTTATTAGAAATTTAACCAATGATGAAAGTTTGTTTCATGAAAACATACTTAAACCATGGGGGCAAGACATCAATTGGCAAAAGATGGTGCTAAGCCTAAGTGCACCAATAGGTGCACAATACCATCAGCCTGGGTTCTATAACTTGGGATTGACCAAACTTGAATTATAGATTGTAATTTTACTCAATCTAATTTGATAAAATTGAAAATGGAACAGGTTTCAAAACCCTGTTCCTTGAGCAACCACAACAAAATGTTAGGATTAAGAATGTAGCTGGTGTATTTTAATGTCCTGGCTGTAATGCCAGGCCAAGCATCACACACATTCCCAGGACCAACCTGGGCATATTTTTCTTATACCCAGTGTTGGCCCAAATAATGTTTAAGGTCAGGGAGGCCTACCAACTTAACATTTTTGGCTCTTGACATACAGCTTTGTCCTTACAGTTGGTTCCCTCAATCATGTCATTAAGCCATGACATGATCAGCTGGAAAGGTTCACACAGGTTCCAGGGTATTGTCCCTGACAAGGTCATCATTCTGTTGTGAAGACCCTGGATATAAGTTTTATCACAAGAGGAAGTATTGTTAGCACTGGATATATTGTGGTTGTCAGATATCACAGGAGTTGGTAATCAGCAGGTGGCAAAAATGAAATATGCCCAGATATTGTTATAGGGGCAAACAGGAAAAATTAGAAAATCAAGATATTGGAAAGAAGTTATATTTGTAATACTTAGTTTTATCTTAAAATTGAATAAGATTTGATACCTGATAAATTGAAAGATAGTTAAAGGGTAAATTTTTTTGGGGTATAAAAAGGAATTAGAAAAAAATCATTAAATCTGACCTAAGGGTAAACCTAGGGGGAATATTCCTGATAGAATACCAAACTTGGAACTTTCATGACAATGGTGATTTGGTTGATTTGATATATTCAATAGTTTTTGGGTAAGTGGTTTGGTGGGTATTATATATTATAAAAGTTAAAATAATCAATTAGATTTTTATCTGTGAATTCTAAACACTATAGCAAAGCATATACATCTGGATGCTAGTACAACTATAAAGAGAAGTGTCCAATTAGTGCAATCTCTAAAATCCCTGTTATTTAGCGCTTTGAAACTAGCTCTCAAGGTCATGATTTGTTTAAGACACCCCCAACTATGACAGATTATAATCATCTAGCATGATAGCTCTATCTAAATTAATTGGCAATGGACAATATATTAGCTACAAACTTCTACTCACTGTCAAAGGCCAAGCCAGCACCTTAAATTCAGATTTGGTTGGAATGATACTAAATGAGTAAATATTAGATTAGAGTTGAGGGGGTGGAAGGCGATTCGGTAGGGCGTACGGCTACCAACCTGAAGGTTGCGGGTTCGATTCCCGCCCTTCGCACATCGATCGGGGTGCCAGCCGAAGGAAGCTATTGGCGGTTGGTAGGTATAATAACAAATAACACGAAAACCTTACCCATGACATAATCAGAAAAATCCGAGTCCCGATCCGGAGGTGAAAAAAAAACTTTCTACGACAGAGTTGACCCTGCTCAGGTTTCATGTCGATACTTTCTTTCTCTATTTCGGTAATGTCCGTCCCCTGGTCGGCTTGCCTCGAATAAATAAAAATAGATTAGAGTTGATTGGATAATAAATTAGTGGGACCTGATTTGATGCTTTTTTGGCGAGCAAATTACCGTTAATTTCATCACCACGAATTCATTACTTAAACGAAGTCTAGAATTTATGAATTCAAATAAAGCTTAATATTTCCTGATAGTTTAAATTGGCTTTTATCAGATGATCTAAGTTTTGTTTAGTTTCGGCCAAACTCAGGATTCCTGAGTCAACTGGCACAACAAGGTAATTCATACATAATAAATTCAAGTTTAAAGTGGATTCAGCATGCCTGGTGGAAAAGAATAATACACGGCCTAGTTTCCTATCTCACGTCAACTGCCATTAATGGGTTAACTTCCAACTCCCATTTTGAAGTCGAGGAGGGTTAGGATTGAAGGGTCGTGGCCAGTATTAATAATTTAGTGGTGAATCTATTTCTTGATATACTCTTTTTAAGGATGGGTTGTTTGCAATCCCGTCCACATCGCTCTGAAGCCACGATTACTGACGGTGCTCTTCCCATCTCCACTTCCGAAGGTTAATCCCAAGTTCTTTTTTGTCTTTATTCCACACTCAAGCTTTTGTAATTTATCCCACTTTTAAAAGCTTCTTTCACATGTTTTTTATAATTTATCTGGTCCAGCCGACCCTTCTTTTATCAACCTTCTTCTTTTGGTTTTATTTTACTTCAGTTCGAGTTTTTGCTGCCCTTTTTCATTAAATATTTTACGGCCTTTGTAATTTTACCTATTGTCTAGGGGCGTCCACTGGCCTAAAAGAATTCAACCCCCAAAATGGACCTCGGATACTCCAATGACAATGGAGCAGCTCCAAGCTCAAAGGGACGCTTTTTGGGATACCGCTCCTGCTTATGAGGGCAAGGCCGAAGTTTGGGAGGCCCTCCATCGGCTTTGCGATTGCTCCTCCTTATCCGAAGCTCAGGCACTTGCTAATTCGGTTCCTCTTAACTTTCCCACCGGTAGAGTTATCGATGGTTGTTATGATACATTGGGTAATTTTTATCTTCTTCCAAGCTATTGCCTATCACTTCCATCAAATCTATGCTCTTCTCAAACTCCTGTTCAACCTCCCGCTATTGGGACCACAGGCGCGGCGACGCCTTTGCTCGCAGCAGACGAAAATTCCCAAAAGGCTCAAGTGGAAGGCTTGAGGGCCCCCGATATGAAGATTCAATTCGTTTTGACACGTTGGAGGACTTGCTAGCTGAGGTCTCTAAACACGACACGCTTGCACAGGTTCGCGATAGGATTTTAAACCTTCGTGGCTGGACTTCAGAGCGCCCTTCAATTCGTTTCATCTATCTCGGAAAGATCCTGTCCCCCAAATCTACTCTCTATCTCTCAAGATCTCTGAAGATTCGGTGATCCAAGCACAGATATTCAAGCCCAAAACGTAGTTATGCTGCTTCCGCTTTTGTCGGCTGAGATCTTAGTTTTGGCCACAATCGATGCAGACCTTTGTTTTTCTCTCCCAACTATTGCAAGCTACTTACCCCTTTCGCCCTTTAACTTAATGTATTTCTGCCACGCCTGAGGAAAGCTATAAAGTTAGGTTTATCCGGTTCTCGGCCTCCTTGCGCCGGGGTACCTTAGGTTAAACTTTTATAATGACCTTTTACTAAACTATCTCGTTTACATCTGTTTTGTGCCAGTAGAGCTGCTTATTTTAGCTTTTACGGGCTAAATTTGAAATGATTAATCAACTCGGTGCTTCATCCTTGGCGCGGTTTGTTTAAACTTTTTATAATTATTTCTTCAGCTTTCCACCCTTAATTGAAAAGTTTGCTTAGAAGCCCTGCATCGATCCGTTTCAAGGTTTAGGCGCAGCAGGTTACGCCACTTAGAATTCTGTATCGTCGTGGATTGAAATATGTATGATGGGGTTAGTGTGCTAGGGTTCGGCATAAAAATTCCCTGTGGAAGTCAAGGGCGAGAAAATCCTTTCATGGGTGTAAATCAATTTCATATTAAATTGTATTGAGATCTTTGATGAGCTATCAAGCCAACTGGGTAGCTGGACACTTTGCGTAGCGTTGAAAGCTTTACAGGCTGGTAGTTAGGTCAGCCAGTTTGGAGAAATATACGTACCGTTACTGGTTGTTTGGTGCGCCAATTTCTATATGGAGGTGGCGGGCTAGATGGTCTATAATTTAGACCAAATGGAAGGAATATGGCTAAAATGGGTATAATCCAAAGAAGCTAGCGGTTGATGCTTCAATATATTCTCCGCTCAGCATTTTGGCCACCGTAACCGGTGGTAACTATTTTTTATCCGAGGTCTATCAGCACAACGGGTTGTCAACCTGGCCTCAATATAAAAGTACTTGTTCATGACTTTTACCCCAAATTTTTATAGGAGGAATGTCATATTCTCAATTCAACTTGGTAAGCGAGCTTCCTCCGCTCATGGCATGGGACCTTTTTAGGGCCATTCTGCCTTAATGTGAGCACTTTGTAACATTCATTTTGGTTGCTTGTTATGACCAAAAGTAGACAATAAAGGATGTTACTAGTTCTTTATGCTCTATTTGAAAAGTGGCCCATCCTATATAAGATTGAATTTCGGCATATATGAAGAAGCTAAGATATGATAGACCTGGGTCGATCGCATCAAATACCCTAGTGCTTTATTAGGCCAAGATCATTCTTCACGGATTTAGCATCACACTGGATAGCAATAGCATGAAACCGTGGGATTCCTAGTATCCTCGGAAGGTAGCCCATGACGACTGGAAATGGATCTTTGACGTATCTTATTTTTAGATTATAGGGCTACTTGAATGGTACTTCTTGCAATGTATAAGGACGTCAAGACATTAACCGATTGTTAGACAACAAATTTAGCCTACTTTGGAGATCTGTCTCAATTCTATTGGGTAACAAGATAAGTGTTTTTTCTGAAAACTATATATAAAAACTCAAAGCTGGTAGCTTTACCTCCAGTACTAATAGATTAAGATGTGGAGGTAGGGCAGGCCACCCCACCTTGTTGTCTAGGAAGTATCTAAAGCAATAAGCCTAACTTTTAGCATCTCAGCTAGAATCCTAATTCCAGACTAAGGTGTGAGAGATGTACAGCCCAGCTGGCCTCTCAAGGCCTAGGATCTATCGATGAGCATGGATGACTGCTTATAATTGGGCATTGAGAATATATAGCTGGTAGGTTGTTCCTAGGTTCTAGTAACCAAAGTTTAGGCAGATCTGGTAAACCAATTAGAAACCAACTCTTCATATGAAGGCTAGTGTAAGGGTAAATTATGCCATGGGTAAGATTTAGGGCCAACTAGAATAAAACATTGTTTACGAGTAAGGGCTGACCAGCATATCTCTCCACTTAAATAGAAATATATAGGCAAAACTTTATCAAAACTATAGTCATTCTTTAAGCCTACTTTGGTTGATATGATCCTAAACAGGCCTGATTAAACCTCAATCTAGTGCAAGGATAAATCAATTCCCCACTTTTCAAGATATATATTGGAAATTTAGGAGGTAAGCTAGCCATCAAAGTAAACAATCCTATCAAAACAATATTAGGAAACCTATATGGCAAGCACTTTATTTGCCTTACTTCATTGCATTGCATAACTATATGGGTAAAAAGGCTTACCATGCTATTTTATCTCAAGTTTTAGTACTGGTAGGCTCTAACCAAAAGGTGGATACTATATGTTCCATTTGTATCTGCAGAGGGGCCATACCCTAAATAGAAAAATTCTAGCATGAGTACTGTGGTGGCAACCTAAAAGACAGGTTGGTAGGAGGAGGAGGGTTGAGGGTCCATTGTCCATTTCCAAGTGCTTCAAGTACTATGCAAGGGCTGATGTAATAGGGGTTGGAGTTTCAACCTGATAGGGCTTGAAATTGAAAATATCTGGTTTAGTATGTTAAGAAGTTATGCAACGTGTAAGGATTCCATGCAGTTGGCAAGGTTTCCTTCTATCCAGCTATGCAAATCTGGGACCTGGGAGATGATGATGGCAGTGTGGTGAGTAACTTTGTTTTTAGGGTCATACAGGAAGGTGGTGGCATCCTTGAGAGCCCAGCTTATAAAGAAAGCCATGATGGTAATATCTAACTGGGCTTCTGTTGAGAAACCCTTGGGAATTTAGAAGGGAGAATACCCTCACATGGGGCAACAACGCATGTGGAGGACATGGCAAAGTGGGGCACTGGTGGAAGCTGCAGATACCTCAGCAGTGGGTAAATAGATGTTTGAAGTCAAAGAGCTGCTCCAGAGGTTATAACTTTAGAATTGGGACAGTGTTAAAACCTGGATAAATGAATTTTTGAATAAGTTATTGGTATTTCAAACATAGGTTCTCAATCTCATTGGCCAATTCCATGGATAACTCAGTTTTTGAATTAGGGAAGAGAGGCCAGGTTTGATCAATTCTCAGGTGGAATAGATGAAAATAAGAATGTAAGATTTCAATATGAGGCTGAGGGGCAACAGAATCTACTTGGGCTAGGGATAAACTTTCAGTAGCAAATGTCAAGAAATTGGTATGACTGGACAATAAGCTATATATTCAGTGGATCAAATTTTATTTGTTGAGGTGAGCCTCAAGATCTAGGTGGTAGATCATGTTGACCGGAAGCAAATCAATTGAAGCCTTAATTAGTTTGGTGGATGTATATTAATTGCCTAGGGGAGCTTCAAGATTTGGGTAAATTATATCAACTTAAAGCAGGTTGGTAGTAATAATATTAGTTTGGTGAATAGATTAAATTCTACCAAAGCTTCAATGATGAGGCGGAATCAGATAAGTTCTGATGAACAATTAATAGCTAAGCCAAAGGGTCAAAACTGACCAAAGCAACAAAAATATGAGCGAGAAGCGAAGACAAGAGGAAGAGGTCTTTTGGAAAAATAGGGGAGAAAGAGAGTGGATAGTAAAAAGAAGGGAATTGTAAGCAGAAAGAGACTGCTAATCATCTTATTTTAAATAAAGTAGTGTGGTCAATGTAGAGCCTCATATCATATATAGTTTATTAAGTCTTTTGACAAACCAACGATCTCCATATCATTTATCCGTTGCTCAGTGGGCTTGACCCTGTGCAACTCTTATGGCATATCTCAAGCATATCTCTGAATTTATAACATTGGTTCTCACTACAGGGGGCCTATTGATTAACACCCTGAGAGCTCCATATTTGCCAAGCAATGGCACAGCAGGCTCGATTTAATGAGGAACAACCCCAGTTTGCTGAGTTATCCCAATACACATAACTAAAATTTGGCTTGGATACACTACTTCAAATGTAAAAAGTGCTATTTCAAGGAAATAAAGGTATAGCGGATCAACTTGACAAGGCCTTCCACCAAATGCACCTGGTGGGTTGCCAAGCCAGCCAACTTGCCAACCGCTTATATGACACTAAAGAGTGACTACACTTTGAAGAGAGTAAATTTGAATAGTATTTCTAGAACAGAAGAGGTCTGTAGTAATAATCTGCCCCATTTAACTGTAATGAAAAAACATGGATTTTTTAAATGGTTTGAATTTTCAGTGGAGGGGTTTTTGGATTGTCATAAGGCTAATATGTTGTTGTCCACTATGGATATAGAGAGTTCAGATCAAGTTATATGTTACCTTATGATCAGTACTGTAATATATAAGGAGGTAAAGGAAAAAAACCCATATGTTTGGGGGTGTGGCAAAGATGGTGTAGCGCAAGGTTGTATTTCTAACAATACATTCTCAACCAAATGAGTCTTTGGTAGATTTTAAGGAGCAAAAAACATCTGAAGACCACATGCTAGTGGGAACCAATATTCTGACCAATGTGGATGTGGGCATAGCAATGATGGCGGCTGTCAAGCCATATTGGGAGCTGTATAATGCTATGGCCCATATTATTGAAGCAGATGCGGAGCTATTACAAATTGCTAATTACTTATGCCATCTCTCTGTCACTTTTGGTGCTCCCAACGTGGAATAGAAGGCCCTTGAAACCACCACCAAATCCCTACTGGGAAATGGACCCCAACAACTCAGTTATAATCCATTGGGTAATACTCACCCTCTTAATACTTTAGCAGGTCCTTTCCATCCTCCTTATGCCCAACCAGCTCATCCTTGGCCAAATTGCAAACCCTAACTTAACTTCTGACCTGGACCTTTGGGGGTGATACAGAGACAAGAGCCATTTTCAAATGCTTGTTTCTAATGAAACCAAAGAGGCCACTATGCATCTAACTGCCCTAGAAAACTGCATGCTAATGCTGTAAGGAGAGTGTCTATAACTCTCCTGTTCCCAGCGTGGCAGTGCGCGGTGCACCAGGCCAACGCCAAGGAACTAGCCGTTAGTGCCAGAGTGATTAGAGCCCATCAGAGGGTGCTGAAGTAATAACCGCATAGGCATAAAATTGCGAATTTTATAATAAAAACCTATATAAGGGCGACGCGGTGCACATATAGGACGGGGTAGGCGGCCCAGGTTGGAGGGATCTTGGGTGGACAAATGGTGCATGAGGGGAGAGCAGCATGGTACTTGCAATGGCAAGTGTAATGGAACGCGAGACCTCCTTGAAGAGGTTCACGCACAGGAGTGTTCAGAATATCATAAAATAAAATAACTTAAAATGGGGTATAGGTTTATTTGGGAGTTGACCAACAAGGACAGTTGGTCGGGGAAAACATATTTAAACTTGACTGGAGAAATAGGGCTAATGCTGAAGTGGGCCCAAGCACTGACTCACCAATAGGGCGATACTGCCATCAGAGTTGATGGAATAGGCTGAAACTGACTTCACTTGAGTGATCAATTGAAGTTGGATTTGACCTGAGCGCATTTTATTGAAAGTAGAACAGGTTTCAAAACCCTGCTCCTCAACTAACCAAATTGGACCATCCTCATTTATTTGGTAAATCGTTCATTTTAATGCCTGGCTCAACGTCAAGGGCTGGGCACTCGGCACCCCATTAGACCAACCTGAGCATATTTTGCCCTTACCCAGCGCTGGTCTAGGGTGTGCTTCAGGTCTGGGAGACCCTGTAACTTCACCTTTTGGGCCTCCAGGCGCCCAGCCTTATCTTTGGGGTTGGTCCCCACTATTATGTCATGTTCACATGACATTACCCTCTCCTCCCGACGGGGCTCAACCCCTCCTCCAGGGGCTTGCACCAGGAAAAGTTCTTGTGGGCAGGGGCCAACTTCATGGCGGCAATGGTCAATTTTGGTTGGGATCTGGCAGCCTGGGGAAAACGCTGGTGGAAGGCGTCAATCAGTTCTTGGGCATGCACACAGTTGCACACTGGAACCCAACTGTTTTCTGCAGCATCAAAGCCCTTCCAGGATACCAGGTACTCGAGTCTTCTTTTAATGTGGCGGGAGGCAACTATTTCTTCCACCTCCCACTCTGGCACCCCATCCATGAGATAGGCCTCAGGAGTCTCTGGTGGGGAGCCCTCAAAAAACGTCAGTTTGCTCTCATGAAACACTGAGAAGATCCAGAATGAGGGGGAGAGATCTAGCTGGTATGAGGCATGGTCCACCTTTCTAACAACGCGGTAGGGGCCAATCCTCTTTGGTCCCAGCTTCTTAAATGGCTGCTTAATTGGGATGTTATGAGCATCAAGCATCATAAGATCCCCTTCCTTGTATGTGGGACCCACTCGGCACTTCCCATCAGCGTTCTCCTTATATACCTGCATAGCCGCCTCCAAGCTTGTGGAATCCCCCTGGTGGACCTTCTTGATTGTCTTGGCAAAGTCCACCACCGCTTCAACCTTTGACCCAAAGCTGGGCTCCATGTTAAAGGCGGGGTTAAAGCCATGGCTGGCGAAAAACGGGGAACAGCTGATTGAAGAGTGCAAGGTATTGTTGTAGCTAAACTGGGCCATGGGAAGGTGAGAAGCCCAATCTGAATGATCTTCAGCGGTGTAACACCGCGGAAACTATTCCAAGAATTGGTTCACTCGTTCAGTCTGCCCATCTGATTGGGGATGATAGGCAGTTGAATGGCAAGGGCGAATTTGAAGAGTTTTACACAACTCTTCCCAAAACACAGAGGTAAACTGTGGGCCCCGGTTGCTGATAATTTCTTGGGGGACCACATGGAGCGCAAACACATGGATGACGAAAAGCCTAGCCATCTCAGCTGCAGTTATGGTGGTTCTGCAAGGAATAAAGTGGGCAAACTTCGTGAACCAGTCCACCACTACCATGATGGAATCATAACCATCTGATACTGGTAACTCCACAATGAAATCAACTGAGATGGAGGTCCAAGGCCATCAACCTTTTGGACTGGTACCAACAACCCTGCTAAAGGTTGACGATTGGGTTTCATCTGGTTGCATACCAGGCACTCCTTAAAATACCAGCCCATCTGAGCTGGAAAGCCCTTCCAATTGTATGAGCGATGTATCAGCTCCAAGGTCTTTGCTCTCCCCAGATGACCAATGGTGATTCCATCATGATGGTCCCAAATGATGTCCAGGCGCAGTGGTCCAGTAGGTACCCAAAGGCGTCCCTGGAACCACACCATCTCATCCTTTACATGATAGCTCCTGGATAGATCCTCTTGATTTGAAGAGCTCTTTGCAAGTACCATGGCATATTTGCCTGAAAGCGGCTGAGAGAGGACAACCTTTCTAAACATACCATATTCATTCGCGTTATCCAGAGGTGCAAGCGCTGATCCGTTGACCAGAGGAGAGGGTCGTTGAAGCAGAAGTTTACTTGGAAGAATCATCACCTGGGTGTTGTGCACTTCTACCTCCTTGAGGTCAGGGGCTAATGCAGGGTTGCGCCTCAAAGCATCCGCCAAACCATTCTCCTTGCCCTTGGTGAACTCATACGTGAATGCAAATTGGGCAAGGGTCTCATGCTAACGGGTCTGGCGTGGGGTTAGGACATGAGGGGCGCGGTAGTACAGCAAGGCACAGTGATATGTATGTACGCGGAATGGTTGGGAAGAGCCATGCAATTGGTGATGCCAATACATCA